>CAUYON010100330.1:0-25145 GCA_963573935.1 Arctocebus calabarensis | reverse complement strand
ATTTAAATGACTTTTCAGTTCAGGAAATAATTTGTCTTATTGGATATTTTTACTTGTGGTTGAGTAACTTTTTAAATTTGATATCATTAGCTCTTAACTTTTAAAAGAGATAGGTGATATTTCTATTCTTTCTTTTTAGATTAAATAAATGTAGAAAAATTATCAGTTTTGTATATCTAATTGGTCATCACACTATAGCATTTAGGCTATTTAATGGAAAGACAGTTGAATGTGTCAAAATGAGTTGTAGGTAATTACATTATTATCAGAATTGATGTTAAATTATTTACTGTGTTTAAAAATCTCAGTCAATATTTACATATTATAGCAGAGATAATTTGCTGCCAATTAAAATGTTTAAAAACTTACCATGAGGTATTATCTGAGATAATTCCAAAATAAATACTGTGACTACAGCTTTAAATTTAAAACATTAAATTAAATTACAAACATTAAAATCATTATGTTTAAAATTATTAAATAATTAATAATTATTAAATATTTAATAATTTTAATAATTTTAAACATAATGATTTAAACAATGATTATAATCATTAAATTAAACACAAATAATTAAATTCTCCTGGAAATAAAACACCTAAAATGTCATTAAGAAGAGGATTGATACTGAAAATGGATTAGTGTAAGAGGAAGAAAATTCACTACGCTGAAAAATACTTTTTTTCTTTCTTCACTCAGAATGCTACAGAATATCTAACTGTTTACTCTCTTCTGTTTCTATCATTTCTAATTTAGGATGGTGATAAAAATTATTATATCCTTAAATCACATTGCAATGCTAGTAGAAGCCCACATACATCATTTTCTTTTTCTCATTAATAAGACATTAAGTAATTGTGGGACATTTAGAACATTGCATACTTTTCTAACTCCTATTACTGATACTTAATATTAAAACAGCAAATATTTTCCTAAGATACTGAAATGATTTAATTAATCTGTTATGTTATAAATCTGTCATGTGTTTGACAGCATTCACAGTTTATCACTATCGTCTTCGGCTGATGACTGTGTCAGCTAGTAAGTTTTAGCTCTTTATATTGTAGAATAGTTAATAGAGAGGATTTTATTTGTCAAGTATATGAAGAGAGTGGCATAATTGTGGATTTTCTGGAGTTCAAACTTCATCAGCAAATTATTAGATATCAAGTGACTATCATGACTTACTTACAGAAAGTAAACATGATGACTCCCTCAACAGGCTGGATCTACATCTCCTCTGAGCAGTATTTTCTGGGGATGGAAAAGATCCTCTTGTCCAGTTGGGTTGACTTCCCTCATATCAGTGTCTTCAGGGCACCACTGAGGGGTGTGGCCAGTTGCCTATTATGCCTAAATACACTATTCTATTAATAAGACAGAGCTGTACAAGTTGGTCACTTTGGATAACAAAGATGTTTAAGTTTCAAGGACATTTTATAGATTCCCAGAATTTCAGTATAGTTCCTGTTTGCCATCAGAAAGCCATGATTATTAAAAGAAGAGAGAATTATATTTATTAGCAAATGGAAAGGGATTATGCTTAAAAATACATTGGAGTGAATCAATGTCAGTCTGGCATTAATTATGTGTAGTTTTAGAGGAAGAGAAGATTAAACATTATGATATTAAAAGCCCAGCTCTAGTCAAAAACAGTAGTTCAAATTAATTCAACCATTTTTCCCTTATTAAACTAATATTGACAAAATTGCTGGTGCATTATAATTATCTGTATTTTTCATCTACCTAATGTATTATATTTTTGACATTGTATATATTTGTCTGTATCTATGTAATAAATTCAGTAGTGACAGCAACAACAGTGACTGCAGATTGTATTCATTGTGCCAGATGGTATGCAGTTTGTTTTTGCATGGCGCTTTATTTGATGACTGTGTTATTATTTATTCTTTTTAATTTTTGTTTCCTGCCACCTTTGGATCCTAATTTATTCTTCAAAATTTCCATGATCTCGGACTTCTCTACTAGTTGTGGATTCTCACAATCCACCAATGTGCAAAGTAAATTTTTAAAAATGTTTCATGAAATAGGTAGTGGGAAAATTTGTCCTTGCAAAAAAAGTATAAGATATAGTAATCACTTAATCCAGGTAAGTTTTAATTGCTTTTTTGCTTGTTTTCAGGAAAAAGCCATCATATATATATATAATTTTTTTTTTCTTTGGGACAGAGTCTCACTTTGTTGCCCTAGGTAGAGTGCCATGGCGTCATAGCTCACAGCAACGTCCAACTTCTGGACTTAAGCAATTCTCTTGCTTCAGCCTCCCAAGTAGCTGGGACTACAGGTTCCCACAACAACATCCGGCTATTTTTGGTTGTAGTTATCATTGTTGTTTATCAGGCCCAGGCTGGATTTGAACCCAGCAGCTCCAGTGTATGTGGCTGGCACCCTAGCAGCTAAATTATAGGCACCAAGCCAGCCATCATAGATTTTTAACTATAGTTCTGCCTTTGGATGTTTAATCTAACAGAATTGACAAATTCTACTCTGACTAATTTAGAACATTAGTCATTAATAATGTACAGTCTACATTTAAAGTCATATTATCTCATCTTGTATGAAAAACACCAGGCCCTAGCTAATTATAAGTAGTACAACATGTGTACTTTTATTATAAGTTTCAAATGAAATTTTGAACAAATATACACATGCAATCATAACTTGTAATAAAAGTTTTCTCTTTTTGTGTTTTGATTACTGATGTCTCTGAGGGCAGAGGTCCATTAAAACAATGCTCTAGTGACACAAAGTTGCCACTGTCAGATGAGGGAAAAAGGGCTTTTGCCCTAAGTATTTTGATCCCTCACAGGATGTGTGAGGGTGGAGGCCAGACAAGCTCTGAATCAGGTGAGAACAAGGACTTCTCTGAACTCATATGAAACAGGAAGGAGAGTGTGGCAGGTGACTGACTTGGGATTAACTAAGGACTATGAATAAATAAGAGGGCAAGGTTTAGAGAAACCAAACAGAGGTTGTGTTGAACCCTCAATGAGTGAGTTTTTGAAATATTTCCCACTATCCTCCTGACGGCACAAGGGGATGTGAGAGCTTCCAAACTTCACCCACGTAGGCTGCATGGAAATGGCAATCTAAAAGGTGACCCTGCCAGAGAGTAGAGTCAAGACTCCACAGTCCATGGCTTGGTAATTGTGAATTAAGCTGTAATAAGCATTCTAATGTAAATGTCATTGCAATAAAATTATTTTTTTCCTTCTAAGTAGATTCCTGATAATGGAATTGTGGGATCAAATGGAAAGTTTACATTTAGCTCTTTGAGGATTCTCCATACTTCTTACCATAAGGCTGTATTAATTTTCAATCCCATGAACAACATAACAGTGTTCACTTCTCTTCAATTCACACTGACATTTGAAGCTTTAACATTTTGTGATGTGGAGTTAGGTGACATTTCAAGGTGGTTTTGCTTTGCATTTCTTTGGTGATTACAAATAATGAGCATTTGTTTTTTATGGAAGCAAACCAAGTGCCCATCAACCCATGAATAGATTAATAAACTGGTATATGCATACCATGGAATACAGTTAACTATAAAAAGATGGTGACTTTACATCTTTTGTATTTATCTGTATGGAGTTGAAACACATTCTTCTTAGTAAAGGATTACAAGAATGGAAATGCAAGTACTCTATATACTAAATACTAATATGAATCTAATAGAAAAGCAACTAGGTACCCACATGACAGAATAACACAAGTATATTCAAGTGGGAGGGAGGAGGAATGAAAGTGGAAAGTAGAGGAAAGAAGGCAGTTGGTAAGTTTTCACCTGATGGACACATCATGAGTGTGTACATCATACCCTGGAAAAAGAGCTCAATTGCCTTTACCACAACTTGACCTTTACTTTAGAACACAAACAATGTAACCAAATCATTTGTACAGTCATAGTAATCTGAATTTAAAAATTGCACCCACAGAAAACAATAACAAAAAGGATCCATAGATAAGCCTGAGCAAGGCAATTCCTGTGAAATAGACTAAGAGAGAGGTAGACATTCAGGAAGTTTCCTCAGACGTGTTCTTAGAATCATTCTCCCTAGAATACAGCAGAATCGGGCAGAGGGAGAAACTGAATCATGATGAAATCACAGCGAAGGTCATAGCTACTTCTGGGAGGAGCTCTGGGATGGCCTTTGCAAACTGTCTCACAGTAGGGCAATTGGTCTGGTGTCTGTGTCCCACTTGCCCCCAGGAAGAGAACATGGCCTTACGTCAGGAAGTTTTCCCTAATCAAGAATAGGGCCTTGAGAAGGACTTAACTGAAAGCTGTCAGATAGTAATACTCCTATCAACTAGAGGACAAGTAGTAATACTTCAGTTATGAAGTAGGAACGGGAATATGGACAGCACAGAATAATATGCATTACACTGCTTGAGCAAATCCAAATCAGAAGTTATTATGAATGTTTGTGTTCTTCTAGAACTGAGCAGGTGGAGGGACTACAGAAGACAAGTAGCAACAATGACCAGGACTCAAAATACTGTTTCCTGGAAGTTCTAATTTCAGCAGAAAGGTGCATGTTTATTAGAATTTGCCAACTAGGAGAATGCTGGAATGAGTTCAAATGGCCAGTAGCAGCCCTAGATGCTGTATCCAAAAACCTTCAAAGGTTGTGCTGATAGCACACATTATCTAACTGGGTCAGTACAAGAACTAATGAAAGGAGCAGCCTCCCTGATTTCAGCACAGACTGATATGAACATCTCTGAGAGCATCTATGTCTTTTGCTTTCACCAGCATTTTGTTTCTGTTGTTGTTATTTGCTTTTTTTTCTTGTTTGTTTGTTTTTATTTTTGAGTCAGAGCCTCACTCTGTCACCTGTGCAGGAGTTACATAGCTTTAGTCTAGCTCACAGCAACCTCAAACTCTGGGCTCAAGTGATCCTCCTGCCTCAGACTCCCAAGGAACTAAGACTATACCCATGGGTTACATAACCCTGCTAACTCTTTCTATGTTTTAGTAGAGATGGGATCTCAAGTTTGCTTGGTCTGGTCTTGAACCGGAGCTCAAGGGATCTTCCTGCCGCAGCCTCCCAGAGTGCTAGGATTATAGGCATGAACATCCAAGCCTCCTAGGCATGTTTTTGCTCTGTATATGACTGTAATTCCCATTAGAGAAGGATTGTTATGTAATAGACATTCATAATTATTAGGGTATTGTGGAGCCCTTTCCTTAGGAAACCTGGTCTGCTTTTCCTGAGATGAACTCTGGGCCTGATAACTGATTTCAGAAAGGAGAAATGTGATTGGTGGTGGACTGTGATTTTCTTTCTGATCATGACTGTCAGCAGTCATTCACTCGCTTACTTTTTTTTTTTTCCTTTTGTTGGTTCCATAAATCAAGAATCAGCCCTCATTGCTACACATGTATCTCACCCCAGGAATGTCAGGCTCATTTTTTCTATTGCTATTGGTTCAGTTCTCTGCTCTATTTGTATACTAGGTTCACCTTGACTCTGAAGTGTATGTAACTCTGAAGGGCCCCTATTATTCCAGCATGTTCTCACCCCACTTATATGTGCAGCTCTGGTTATACATCAGCATTTTTAACATTGAACTTGGTCAGAAAGGGCCCATGACTTGTGAATATCTCAATACCCCATTGCGCTATTCAAGAATTCTTCCCATATTCTTCCCATAATAACTCTGGACTGCTGGGCATCATGGTCAGCTGGTCTTGCATAATTCACAGTTCCATGAGCTGCCTACGCTATGCTCTCTTTAATCTCTTATTCAACTCTCTATAGTGGTGGGTCTGCATTGTCATCTCAGCAATTACAAGTCTTTCTGATGGTTAGTTTCATGCATCAACTTGGCTCAGATATGGTATCCAGTGATGTAATCAGACACGAATCTGTTTTTTATTGTGAAGATACTTTATGCCTATGGTATATATCTATAATCAGTTTATTTTAAACAAAGAAGATCACCTTAAATAATATAAGTGGGCCTCATCTATCCTTTATTTAAATACCTTAACAGCAAAAGTGAGGTTTTCCAAAGAAGAAGAAATGTTGCTTCTGTACAATAGCATTAAATTCTGCTTGAGTTTCTGAGGACTTGTCCTCTCCCACAACTAGATGTTACTTCCTTAAAATCTCTCTCTCTTTCTCCTCTTGATACAACAATGATTCCTCCAGCCAACCAAGTCTCTCCCCTACCCTGTGTTTCTCTTGCTCTCTTTTTCTTTATCTACCCTTTCCTCTACTTTTGGTTTTATTATGTTTTTCTTAAATGATATATAATTTATATACCATAAGATTATCCTCTTTGTTTCTCTTTTAATTTTCAAGACACTTATCATACTTTGATCTTTGATAAGCCTGTCAAAAACATTCAGTGGGGAAAGATTACCTATTTAACAAATGATGCTGGGTGAAATGGCTGGTGACCTATAGAAGACTGAAACTTGACCCACACCTTTCACCATTAACTAAGATAAACTCTCACTGGATTAAAGATTTAAAATTAAGACATGAAACTATAAAAATACTAGAAGAAAGTGCAGGGAAAATCCTTAAAGAAATCAGCCTGGGTGAATATTTTATGAGGAGGAACCCCCAGGCAATTGAAGCAGCATCAAAAATACACTCCTGGGGCCTGATCAAACTAAAAAGCTTCTGCACAGCCAAGAACACATTAAGTAAAGCAAGCAGACAGCCCTCAGAATGGGAGAAGATATTTGCAGGTTATGTCTCCGACAAAGGTTTAATAACCAAAATCCACAGAGAACTCAAACGTATTAGCAAGAAAACAACAAGTGATCCCATCTCAGGATGGGCAAGGGACTTAAAGGGAAATTACTCTGAAGAAGGACAGATGCATGGCCTACAAACATGAAAAAATGCTCATCATCCTTAATCATTAGAGAAATTTAAATCAAAACTACTTTGAGATATCATCTAACTCCAGTAAGATTAGGCCACATCACAAAATCCCAATACCAGAGATGTTGGCATGGAGATAAGAGAATGCTTCTACACTGCTGGTGGGAATACAAACTAATATGTTCCTTTTGGAAAGATGTTTGGAAAACACTTAGAGATCTAAAAATAGACCTGCCATTCAATCCTACATTTCCTCTACTAGGTATATATCCAGAATACCCATATATCCAAAAATCACATTGTAACAAAGGTATTTGTATCAGAATGTTTATTGCAGCCCAATTCATAATTGCTAAGTCATGGAAGAAGACCAAGTGCCCATCAACCCACAAATGGATTGATGAATTGTGATATATGTACACCATGGAATATTATGCAGCCTTAAAGAAAGAAGGAGACTGGTAAAGACTCTTTCTTCACATGTAAGACTGATATCTCTTACATGTTTATGTGAATGGAGCTGGAACATATTCTTCTTAACAAAGTGTCTCAAGAATTGAAGAAAAATATCCAATGTATTCAGCCCTACTATAAACCAGTTTATAGCTTTCATAAGCTTTTCATAAGCTTTCAATTATAGCCCAAGAAGAAGGGGAAAGGGGAGTAGGGGGTAATTGGTGGCACCACACTACAGTGCATCTTACAAGGGTATATGTAAAATTTACTAGGTGTAGAATATAAATGTCTTAACACAATAACTAAGAAAATGCCATGAAGGCTATGGTAACCAGTGTGATGAAAATTTTTCAAATTGCATATAAAACCAGCACATTGTACCCCATGATTGCATTAATGTACACAGCTATGATTTAATAATAATTTAAAAAAGAACAAATGACACTAAACAATTTTTTAGTCCTATGTTGTGGTTTGATTATTGACAAATCTTATGATTACATAAATCATTGTTTTCCTCATGCCCAATTTGAAAAATCAAATAATGATAGTAATGTCCACTTATCAGTAGAGGTACTATGGATAAGTCATCTATTTGTTCCACAAAGATTTATTGAGTACTTTCCTTTGTGCTAAGCAGTCTGTGGCCAGAAATCTAAAGATAAGTGATTTTAAAAAGAAGGAAAGAAACTATAGCCACATGATAATTTCTATGGGAAAAGGCATGTATGAAGTACCATAGGAATACAAATAAAAGAGTAACAAATTCTGCTGAGTTGGAGATTCAGAAAAAATAATGATGAAGATGTGTGTTTTGTGCAAGTCTGATAACTGAACAAATTACGGAAGGGAGGAATTTTTCTGACAGACAGTATAACCCGAGGAAGGACAAAAAGGTGTTAACATCCCTGCTGTATTTTTAGGACCACAAATGACAATCTAGTGTGACTAAAGCATAGAGAACATCAAACTCAGAGGAAAAGTTTAGAGATGAGAATACAATACAGGTTGTAGGCAATTATGCAATGAAAGGGATAATGTGCTCCACTAAGCAATTTGAATTTGATTCTTTCTGTAGTTGTTGGAAAGGTCACTCATGACAGTATAAAGCAAGAGACTTAAAAATACAGTCTGGGATCAAATCTGGCCCACCACCTGTTCTTCTGCAACATGTGAATGAGGAATGGTTTAGACACTTTTAAAGGGCTTTAGAAATGGAAAGAAGAGTAATATTTTATGTAACCTGAAAAATATATGAAATTCATATTTAGTATCCCTACTAAAATTTTATTGGAACACAGCCATTCTCATGCCCATATCCATGTTTATATATTTTCTAGAGCTGTTTTAGAGTTACAAGGTAGGTAGATTCAAATAGCTGACAAACTCTGTATGGCCAGAAAGTTATTTACCAGTTGTCCCCATATAGAAGATGATATGAGTGTTCTATAATCTTGACTAGGCGCATGTAATAAATCTATTGCAGTCGTTTGGGTAGTTAGAGCCTAGTCCAGGGCGAGTGGCATGGTGTATGCAGAGGAAACATGTATTTGAGAGACTTCTGATAGCACGACCAAGAGAATTTCTTGACAGATTAGTCAAAAGAGATGAGGGAAAGAAATGAATCGAGGATAACAGCAAGTTATATAGATAGATACGGTTGGACAACAAATGTAGAGATCATAGTGACACTGTCCAAACTACAGAAAACAGAAAGAAAGCCTGACTGAGGAAAGGAAAAAGAAGAAAAGAAAATATATTTACTTCTGCCCATATTTAATACATTGCATTTGTGGACCAGCTTTCTCTACCTTTTATTCTTTACATATCACATGAATCAAAAATTGTTGACCACACTTGTATATCCCTAAATGTTCTTCCTCCAATTATAAAGTCTCACCAGTTGCTTTTGTAATAAAAACAATTACAGGTAACATTTACTGCATGCTTACTATGGGTCCAGCACTGCGCTAAGTTCTTTATATGTACCCATCTACCCTTAATTTTACAGTATTGGTGCATTAGTTATTTTCATTTTACATTTTTCATTTTACGTATGGAAATTCTGAAGTTCCAGAAAAATTGCATCCTTAAGTAATACACCAGAATGCTTTTCTTATGCTGCTCTGAATTAAGAAATGCATGGATGAATGGCTGAATAAACAAGTAAGTCTACCTTGAAGCATATGTTATACAACATGTGGAAAGTTATGGAGTATGTATGAAATACACAAGGATGAAAATACATATTTAATCTTCTCAGTGTACTTGGATTGCAGGAGTGAACATACACTGAACCCAAATAACCATAATGCAAATTAGAAAACAGTAAAATACAATAGAAAGATATTTATAAAATGCTATTGTTAGAGTGAAGCTATATTCTACAAAGACAGCTAGTTTCGGCTTGAGGAACACCATTTATTTTTTACTTATTCAGTTATTCATCAACAAATGTAAATTCAGTGCCTAGGATGAACTGGGTTACATATGCTGGTGATAAAATGTAGCTAGGCATTCTGAGCTCTTGATTACTGAAAACAAGATAAAATTACTCTTTTTAAGTGAAAAGGAAGCAATTTCTTTCCTGTGAGTTCTAAGAGTGGAAAAGCAAATTTCTTACTTGCTCTCAAGGGATCATTCTAGTGAATACTTTTAGCTTGGCAGCTGTTAGTCACTTTTTCTATGCGCAGTTTCAGACAGCCTCAGACACTGGTAATTCAAAGCAGGGAAGAGGAGGGAGAGAGAAAGAAGGAAGACAGACGGTGATTAATGGTATGTCACCTAACATGCACTATGTGAGGGTGTCCGGTTCCACCCCCAATGAAGGGGTCAACTACCACTTGCACTGTATCTTAGAAATGAAAACAAGGTAATCTAAACATTTGTACCTTCATATTAATCTGAAATAGAAAAAAATAATAATCCAAAGCTTCATATAGACATGCTAATTATTCTGTACAGTAATGTTTTTCTTTATTGTGTAAATTGGTGGCAACATTGATTATGCAACTGATTTTTTCTTGTTTATTATTTTTTGTTTTGAGACAGAGTCTCACTACATCACCCTCGGTAGAGTGCTGTGGCATCACAGCTCACAGAAACCTCAAACACTTGGGGTTAAGCAATTCTCTTGCCTCAACCTCCCAAGTAGCTGGGACTACAGGTGCCCATCACAATGCCTGGCTATTTTTTGTTGTTGTTTAGCTGGCTTGGCCGAGTTCACCCAGCTAGCCTCGGTGTATGTGGCTGGTTCCCTACTACTGAGCTACGGGCAACTCCTGTTTATTTGTTTTGTTAATGAACCAGAAGAAGAGAAAGGGGTAGCGGGGCTTGGGCTTTGAAAATCAAGGGCAGGGTCAGGGGAGATTCCCATTAGGGAAAGAAGAGTGGGTCTCAGAGACACAAAGGCAAATGAAAGGCAGGCTTGAAAGGATTGTAGTGGATACCACATCTACCATACCTGATGGCCTCTCGGAGCTTATAATTTACACTCAATTTTCAATATTCCTCTTTTGAAGTATTAGAGTCAAGAGCATCTGCTAATTCCCCACAGCTTTTTTTTGGTTAAGTGTGGCCCTAGTCCTGTTTGGGGGCAATACCTAAGAGCAGCATGGACCAGCAGACCCGAGAAGGACAGGCAATAATCAGGACCAGGGCCCTGCTACAGAACCCTGGGCAATAACTGGGCACAGACCAGCTCCCAGCTTCCTCTATAGTGCTGAGTGGGGTTTTTGCTGCTATAGTCACACGTTAAAGGAAAGGATGACCCTGAACGCTGAAAACCTGAGGACACTTCAGTCTTCACAAATAAATCTGATATTATCTCTGCTTTCAAAGGACTCACAGTTTTAGATCTTGAGGAACAGGCAGAATTGAAACTTGGTCTAGACGAGTGAGATGCCTATAGTCCCAGCTATGTATGAGGTTGAGGCAAGAGAATTGCTTAAGCCTAAGAGTTTGACGTTGCTATGACCTGTGATGCCACGGCACTCTACCAAGGGCAACGTAGTGAGAGTTTCCAAAAAAAAAAATTAATTTAAAGTAACAATAACAATATCTTGTTTAATCGAAAGTTATGATTACAATAAATCTTGCCTTTTCAGCAAACCTCAGGTTTTCTAAAACTTTTCTAATAGTAATATTTGCCTAAACATAATATAAACATGATTAGCATGATGATAATAGTAACATATATCTTATAGTCACACAAATATCACTTTTAACAATTTCTTTAATTTTGCATAGGTGCAATTCTTAGAATGGTCAAATTTTTTTCCATGATATTCTCTCAAAATTCTTATAAGAATGGGATGACAGGAGACAGCTACATTTTTCAAAAGAGATAGCTAGCTACAGAGATTGAGATTGATTAAAGGCTGCAAAACCACTTACTGGTGTATTTCTCAATGGCTAAGCCAGAGCTCTTGCTAATATGCCATAAGGCCTCTCTTGTGTCTATAATGACCGCAGGTTTAGAGATCCCACCCCTAAAAATCACACCTAATAACTGATCAGATCACTTGGATTATGAATTTGAATTGAATTAACTATATCTTTTGAGAAATAAACTCTGTCTTTTATAATGTTTATCTGTCAATTCAAGTAATGTAGCAAGTCTGGGAAACAGGCAGAGATTGGGCGATAAACACATTCATAGTCTCAAGATATTAGTCTGTTTATAGCTAACAAATATTTATTTTTATTCCAAATTCATCAAGCTTTTGAGATGCTTTGGGAGTTACACATAGAAGAATAAGTCACACCTTTTAAAGTGTTGCCTTTAGCCAAAGCAATAATGTCAGCCATGATTTCTTCTGCTGGATTGTATTAAAGGTGAAATCAATAACTCCAGAGGCTGATTATAAAGAAGTAAGGAAGAATGTAGACTTGAATTGAGTTAACAAAGATAATGAATGTAACTGTGAAAACCAAAATTGGCAAGAAACTTGTCAGATAAATTTTCTCATCAGTGCTCTAAGCGATGTGACCTGTACTAATTGGGGCCCGTTGTTCCACAGCAAGGAAATACTGCCACTTTTTTTTTCTTTCTTTGAGACAATGATTTTGAATATATGGAGGAAGTGAATATAAAACATAAAAAAAAAAAACAGAGCTGTAAACGCCACTGTAGAGAGAAAAGGCCAGCAGCCTATCAAGACTGCCCTGTTTCTACCGTCATGAGGTTATTCTCCCAAAACCAACCCCTACTCCAGTGGTGATCCACCTTGTACTTACTACTGGTGTGAGCTGGGTAGATTTTACTCCCACCATGCTCTGAAGTGAATAATAATTAAGTAAATTCAAGATGATCTTTCTTCCATGTCTGGAAATTCCATTTCTGTTCTATTTCTTATCCCAAATTATTTCTAGCCAAATTATCCAATATTCATCAGAATTTCTGAAATGAGATTAAATAGTAATATTAAGCTCCCCCTATGGTAAAAGTACAAAAAAACTGATACCTCAAATGTTGATACAAATCCCATCCCATCAAATTCCAAGGGAAAAAATAAAATCTAAAGAGTAAAACTGTTTGAAAATTAAAATCCCTGAATCTCTAAATTCAAAGAATATAAAGTCTAAAATGATATTATCTTACCATTGTCAGTTAAAATTCCAAGAAATGAACATCTTCCTCAGTTTCATATTCTGTTCAATCTTCAATCTAAACAGAGAGGAGTTTTTCTGGTCTACATATATTGGGAGTTCTTTGATCAGTTATGGCTTGAACTATCTCAATGAAGTGGATTTCTACAGGTCACAATTATATTATCAAGAGTTCAATTTTAAATCTCTCATCAACTTCACTTTTTTTTTTTGAGACAGAGCCTCAAGCTGTTACCCTGGATAGAGTGCTGTGGCATCACAGCTCACAGAAATTTCCAATTCCTGGGCTCAAGCGAGTCTCTTGCCTCAGCCTCCCAAGTAGCTGGGACTACAGGTGCCTGCCACAACACCCGGCCATTTTTTGGTTACAGCCACCACTGTTGTTTGGCGGGCCCGGGCTAGATTCGAACCAGCCAGCTCAGGTGTATGTGGCTGGCGCCTTAGCCCGTTGAGCCACAGGTGCCGAGCCTATCAACTTCACTTTTAATGAATTTAAAGTAGTTTAACTTAACAAACAGCTTACCTAGATGCAATGGTGCAAACTTATAGTCCTAGCTACTAGGGAGACTGAGGCAAGAGGATCTATTAGTTGAGTCCAATAGTTGCAGGCCAACTGGAGGAAGAGAGTGAAACCCCCATCTCTTTAAAAAAAAAAAAAAGTTATTTAAAGATCATCACATGTTAGCCCGATTCCCTCAAAATCCCAAGCAAATATATGTTCCTGGAACTCTGTACTTCATGATGCCCAAAACCCACAGCAGACATTTGGTGGTGTCCGAAGAAAGGTGAAGGCACAAAGAAAATCTTCTTGGTTTTCACCTTTCCAGATGACATTTCATTTCATTTCATTGTGTTAATTGTCATAACAAAAATAAAAATAGACATGTGTACCTACATCAAACCAAAAAATTCTACGCAACAAAGGAAACCACCCACACAATGAAAAGGCAGCCCACAGAATGAAAAAAAATATGTGCAAACCCAGGATCTGATAACAGGTTAATGTAGAAAATACAGAAGAAGTTTCTAAAACTCCATAGCAAAAGAAAAAAAAACTAGATTTTTTAAAGGGTAAAGGACTTGAATAGACATTTCTCTAAAGAAAACACACAAATGGCCAACAGCATACTGAACAATGCTCAGTGCTCACCCATGGTGTGCCAATTTCCCTCATTGTTACCAATGCTAGTTATCCTTACTTTTTTTCCTGAATAGTCATCCTGATGTGATATTTCACTTTCCTGGTGATTACACTTATAATAGCTGTGAAAATAAATGAACTGGACATCCATGTGTCAACATAGATGGATCTCACTAAACTGCCATTAAGCTGAAAAAAGAGAAGCATAAAAGAACAAAGCAAAATTATTTATATAAAGTTTGCATGCATCGAGACTGCATGTATCACTTAGGAATGCAAACTTATACAGTGTAATTATATTTTTTGAAGACTGCATAGCATGATAAATTTCAAACGTGGGGTAATGCAAAGAGAGGGGAACATGTCTGGGAACACTGGGAGAGTCAACTAATTGGTAATGTATTTCTTAGTCTCATGAGTGAACAAAGATATTCACAGTATCACAGTTCAAATGTTTTTTGCATGCATTAAATGTGCCTTAGTATTTTTTAAAAGATTCTTCACCTCTCTTGTAATTTCAGATATGCAAATACTATAGCAGTTTAATTACCTAGAAAATATATTTATGTGGAAGCTTTCATTCTCTGAGGCATTTCTTGCTCCAGGATGATGAAGTAAATCAGCATTTGCACTTCACAAAGCTTTTGACGCACAGAATCCTAATTTACAAAGATTAATTTAGCGTAAATTTTAAAAATAATTAGTTCTGTTCATTAAGGCAATTCTTCAAACATAATTCGCTTTGTTAGTCTGTAATAAGCACACAGAATGGTTTTGTTCTTTTTCAGAAAATTTACAAATATAATTCACAGTGATTATGTTATGTTCCACTGATTTATTAAAACAAACTTTTAAATATATCCTAATTAAATTGTAGTGTAATTCTCCCTGTTCAATATTTCAGTGCCTATGTTATGTATTCAGCATGTCTGAGTTCCATCTAAAAAGTTGCCACTGACCATTATATGCAGAATATTAACAAGATAATTTAATGAGATTTTTAAAAAATTGTGATAAATCAAGAGAATAAAGTAGGCTTATTTATATAAGCAAATCATTTGTTTTCATCCATTTAGGATGGCAAAAGAAAAGTGAACCAACATTGCTGGGTATAAAGTAGGCATAAGAAACAAGTCTTTTTTTTTTTTTATTCTACCTTGTACATTTAAAAGCTTGATTATCAGAGAGCTCCGGTTACTGGTGTATTGTCAGTCATAAAGTAGCCAAGTCTGCGTATGCGATCCATTCTTTACTCCAAATCCCACACTATCTTGCCTAGAAAATACCTAGCAAATCAGCAAAAACGTGATAATATGCGTTATAATATGGGTTCTCTTGCCCATGTTTGGGGCATATTTCAGACTATATGTTAGAAAAGACTGGTTTCTTTTTTGTTTGTGTACTAAAGATTATACAGTTATAAAACTGATTTTTAAAAACAAGGGTGATGGGCGGCGCCTGCGGCTCAGTGAGTGGGGCGCTGACCCCATATACCGAGGGCTGTGGGCTCAAACCCGGCCCCGGCCGAACTGCATCAAAAATTAGCCGGGCGCTGTGGCGGGCGCCTGTACTCCCAGCTACTCGGGAGGCTGAGGCAAGAGAATCGCTTGAGCCCAAGAGCTGGAGGTTGCTGTGAGCTGTGACTCCACCGAGTGCGATAGAGTGAGACTCTGTCTCCACAAAGAAAAAAAAAACAAGGGTGATAATATCCTTTTTAAAAGGATTGGACCAGTAGATAATACAGTCAGAACTTCTAAAAAATTTGGAAGCACATATTTGGAAAATCATTGGCCTAGGCACATATTTGGAAAATCATTGGCCTAGGCCTCAAAAATCCCATCCTTTCTGGTCTCTTTCACCCCCTGGGGTGGAATGTTTGGTGAACTGTAGGATATTATATCAAGAGACATAATTTTATTTCTGGATATGGATTGCACCTACAGAGTAGTTTAATATAAAAGATCTAATTTTCTCGTATTTGGTAAGTACTCTTGGTAGATTTTCCTCTTTTTCATCTTCTTCCTCCTCCACAAGTGAAAGAATATATTGCATAATAAACTATGCAGTCTAGGCACTGAAATATTGACCTGTGAGAATTATACTACATTTTAGTACAGGATATACACAAAAGTTTGTTTTAATAAATAAGTGGAACATTACCAAAAGTTCTACTGTCTTACATTTTAAAAATTAGTTTTTAGAAGGCATCGAAAGCTTTTCTTGATACTGAACTAAAAATGGTTATATTTATAAATAATTCATTATTTCTGAATTTCAGTCCTACTTTGTCTTTGTACTGCTATACATCCTTATTATCTTGCAATGGAATTTGAAATGAGGGCTGTATACAAGATATACTAAAGTAGAACCATTATCACTATATTACTCAGTAGATGAAAGAAGCAGAAATGGAAAGGGATATACTTGGCATGACTTCCAAGTTAGTAGTTTGGGTAACCCCACGAATGGTGTTGCCATAAACCAGGATAGGAAGTGGCAGGATAACCGGATTTTTTGGAAAGATGACAAATTAGGTGTTGGCTATGTAAAGTAGAAAGTATATATGAAAATTTGAGGGCCTTTGGATATCCATTTCTCTAGACCTCAGTAGGAGGTTAGAAGCTGGTCACTCATTACTTATTAACAAATATATAAAGATCTGCTGTATCTCCCAGGCACAGAGCTAGGCTCTGGTGGCTTCAAAATGAATAAAACAGAACCCCTACGTTCATAGCTGAGTATATGAGAGGACTTTATAAACATAAATGAGAATATGTGTGGTCTGATCTATAAAATGGGCACATTAAAGGCATCTGGAAGCTGAAGGAAAGCCTGAATCTTTTTGAAGACACCAAGAGCATTTCACAAAAGTAATAACTGATCTTTGCCTTGTAATGGTATTTTTTAAAATAGAATCTAATACTTTATTTATTTATCTATTTATTGTTGTTGCAGTTGTCATTGCTGGGGTCAGGTTCAAACCCACCACTTCGGAGTACGGGGCCAGCACCCTACCCATCAAGCCACCTCTTGTAATGGTTTTTAAGATTTCATTCCACAGATTTCAAGGGTTTCATCTAAGATATGTGACATTATTTATGGGAATGTTAAATTTACAAATCAAAATATATGCCTGTTAGAGTTTAATTTCAGATAAACAATGAATAGTTTTATAGTATGATTATTTATTATTAATCTGAAATTAAAAATGAATGGACATCCTGGGGTTTTCCCCCTGGCAAACCTCAGTACTTACCAATGTTATTCAAAAAGTAAGTGTGGGAAGAGAGAAAGTATTTAAATATAAAATGAATCTCTAATTATTAGAAATTAGATAATTAGACAGAAACTAAAAAGAGAGAAAATGTATCATAAGTATTCTCTTTTCCAAACATTTCTGAGCATATACGACAATTTTTGGTGCCTTCCAAAATATCTCTCAAGTCTTTCTTAGGAAAAACAAAAATATAAATTATACTTTTGACGTTTCCATTACTAGCACTAACAGATAAACATCTTCTTGACGTTAGTAATATACCCAAACAATATTGCTGTTATATTCTCACATAACTTTAGCAACTTATCAATTATGACAACAGATTCACCAATGTCATCATGACAGCTGTGACTGGTTAAGTAGAGAATGTCAATGTTAATTTCCTGCTAAGCTGCTTGTGAAACTATGTATAATCTAACAGTATTTATAGTAATGAACAACAGAGGCTGTAGAAATCTTGATATCCACTATCCTAATTTTAAAAGTCACATTCTAACCACTAACTTAAACATCCCTCACCTTCAGATATTTCCAGAGTGGGTAACAAGTCAATTAATCATCCTGAAATTGTATTACCTTAACATTGAAATGTGATGATTGAAATAATGCACTCTTTTTTCTTTATTAAATCACAACTGTGTACATTGATGCATTTATGGGATACAATGTGCTGATTTGATGTACAATGTAGAATGTTAATCAGTTAGATGAAATAAATTATTCTTATACTCTGAAAATCTGTACTACTATGAATAGTTTCTTAAACGAGAAGCTGGAAGTCATTTAGTAACAAATAATATATACAATAAAATAAATAAAGAACAGTATCCAAAATGATAATGCAACCAAAATTATTTCTATGAAATTTGATTAGTCTACTTAGGAATTTTTATAACTAAAGGACACATCTAATCCATGACTACGGGTTATTTGATCAGCAGTTTGTTTTGTTATTGTTTCTGTCACTCATAATTGAAAAATTAATAAAAATATGTCAAAGATCTTAAAAAATTATGTTTACATCTAATTTAATCAGTATAGATTTTATAGAGTAAAATAAAGCATATGTATTTGGGGTTGGGTATTTTTTTTTTTTTTTTTTTTTTAGAAACAGAATCTCACTCAGTCGCCCTGGGTTGAGTGCTGTGGCATCATCACAGCTCACAGCAACCTCAAATTCTTGGGCTCAAGTGATTCTCTTGCCTCAGCCTCTCAAGTAGCTGGGACTATAGGCACCCACCACAGCACCCAGCTATTTTTTAGAGACAGGGTCTCACTCTTGCTCAGGCTGGTCTCAAGCAATCCACCCACCTTGGCCTCCTAAAGTGCTGGGGTTACAGGCCTGAGCCACCATGCCCAGCCCTAAGCATATGTATTTGATTGTAATAAACACTTTACAGTATGTAGAATGTGCCAGGATCTAGTCCTAACATTCTATTCTTAACACTAACTCACTAACACTTCACAATGTTGAAGGGGAAACTATAGGCCAGAGAAATTCAGTAATTTTCTCAAAATCATATAAACTAGAGAAGTACCAGGATTAGAACCCAGGCAGGCCAGCTCCAGAATAGGGCTCTTAACTGTATGGTAGATCGGCCCTCCCCAATCAAAATACTGATAGTGTTAATTTACAACTGGATTCAAATGTATCTAGGCAACTACCAAGCATGAACCACAAGGTTGATACTTTACTTAGGTTATCTCAATCCTCAATTCATGGTACATCACTGTTCTGTCATCCACAGGTCACTGGCCAATCCCAGAGAGCCTGAGATAGTTGAGAAAATTCACAGCAAACCGGGACTGCCACAAACTAGATTTCACCCAAGCTCTCAATGACTTCAAAACCTAAGTCCAAAAAAAAAACCTAAGTCCACACATAATGATCATGGCAATAAGTTCCATTTAGCCATTTCACAGTGTACATATTTTTAAAATATTAGGTTGTACATAATTAATGTACATGATTAATTTGCCAGTTAAAATAATTACTTAACAATTTAAAAATCCAAGTTCTTTCTCTTCCCCAAGACTGCTTCCTTATGGTGACTTGAAGTGGATACTGGTGGCTTTAGTTTTCCAATGATCATTTTTCCTAGCATATATTTCCACTGCAAAAAATGATAGAGTGCTACAAAAATACTCATAATTAAATGACAAACAAAATACACACACACACATCCCTACAGTTTGAGAGGGAGGGATAGGTACTTCAGCTGAGAGTTCTTCAAGAAGAAGAATGGTAAGTTTATTCATCTTGTATTCTCAGAATTTGAGATAGTCTTTGGAATAAAATTGGTGCTCAGTAAATGCTAGACAAAATAACAAATGCTGACATCTCCACATTTCTTTAATTTAGGAGTAAGAGACAAATTTCTGGAAACACATAAATAGAATCTATTGCATAGCTGTTCCCAGGAGTAGAGAATCATTCATAACTTGCTTTCTAAATTTAAGATTCTGGTAAAAAGTACAGGTCCTACAACCTGCTCCAACCCCTCAAATCAAAGGTGTATCTCAACTTATCAGTTCATAAACAAATCTTTGAACAACAACGAGCTAAGAAATCACTAGAAAAAACTGCTTATTCTTCTCTTACTCTTCCTCTGAGCCAAACATCTTCTTATCACTAAGCTAAAGTTTACCCACTTCATGTTGCTGCAGATTAAAGAATAAATGCATTTCCCAAGAGAATCCAAGAAAATTAGGAATATGAGAGATAAAGTAAAATTCAAAATAATATTTTGAGTAAAGCAAATAATTAAGCACTAACTAAATGTTTTGCTTTCCTAGCATGGCCATATGAATGTAGATATTTTTAACAATAATACCTTTTGATTCTGTACTTCGTTTCTTTTTTTTTTAAAGACAGTATCTCACTCTGTTGCCTCAGCTAGAGTGCTATGGCTTCAGCTTAGCTCACAGCAACCTCAAACTCCTAGGCTCAAGCAATCCTCTTGCCTCAGCCTCCCAAGTAGCTGGGATTATAGGCATGCTCCACAATGCCCAGGTAATTTTTCTATTTTTAGTAGAGAGTAAAGAGGCTCTCAAGTATATGATGATTTGTTTTATAAGTTTGTTTTCAGGTCAACTCTTTGCTTTGAGATTATACACTTTTTTAAAAAATTAATAGGTTGGTACTATCAGGAAGGTAATATATGACACACAGTTTCTGTCCTCAAAGTGCATATCAGATAATAGGAAAGACAAATATATATAAATAGAGTTCAGAGAAAGAGAGTGGGGGAAAAAAGGAAGTTTCTCAGTGTGTACTGGGCAACCCAGGCCCTGCTTTAAATAGGTTACTGGCCTTATAGTTTAATGAATCATTTAAAAATCCCACTGTCAAGCTATGATCTGCAGAGTCCTCTGAGAGACTAAAACAAGAGAGAAGGTCACACAGATGGGGATTCTCAAATCCATCTCAGAGCAGCAATGCATTAAACAAATGGACTCACCAAAATACTACATTCGCAATGAAGACAAAGACATGTGCTCTTAAAGAATCCAACTGGAAGCTTCTGTATTTTGGTTGAGAGGATTAATTTTCTGTACCACACTTCATCAAATTTTCCTACTCACAGTGAGAAAACAATTCATGATGTTTCAAGACTGGTCTTCAATGATTTCCACTAGTATAAGTAGATATTCTATGTTGCAGCAAACTATGTCCAAAATTTCTTGTCTGTTTGGATCTTGGCCACCACATTTAAGCATCATTAATATTATAACAGCTGGGAATCAGTATCATTATCCAGGCCAAAATGTGTTAAACTGTCTTCACATACTCAGGGTTCTTTTCCAAACTGTGCAGAAGTGAACAAATCGAAACTCTTCTGGGCAGATTGAGTCACATACAATAAATAGATAGCATTATAATCAGTACTTGTATGTGATGGATAAAAGCTATTCATATAATTAAGCAATTAATATTTTAATTGGGTTTTGGGAGGAGGGGCAAGATGGCCAGCTAGAGTCAGCCTCCAACAGAAGCTCTTGTCCAGAGGGAAGGATAATGTCCTGAAAGTACCCAATTAAGCTGAAGATTGGGAGCCCAGCCGAGAGAGAAGAGTGATAACTGCAGGTCACCTCTGCTGAGGCAAGCTGCGACTCCAAGAAAGCAAACTTCAGATACAAAATTCATCCCAAAGGAAAAGGGTCCATCCCCTCCTCCAAGAAAGTTGTGTTTTGTCTTTTTCTATTTTTTTTTGTCTTTTTCTCTTTGTTTGCTCCTGTAGGTTTTCTACGGGTGAGCAGTGAACTGAGGACCTCTTGTCTCACCCCACAGGTGAGAGCTGTAGGAATGGGGTCTACTTCCCCAGAGGGACACTGTTGTGACCCCTGAGCACGCTCTTACCAGGCAGAAAAAATGAACTAACATTTTCTTTGCCATTCTGAACTTCCACTCCACCCTTCCCCCTTGCCTGATGAACCAGAAGCCTAAAACCTGCAGAGACTGTGGGAGGAGGCTCATGAGCAGCGCCCCCACCTTACTAGACCAAGTTCCCCGCACCCCCACCCAATCAGAGCCTCGTGTTCTGCCCTGTTAGAGCCACGCATACCGAGCTCAGCCCACTATACCCTGCCCTGCAGGAGCCTCTGAGCCACATCCTGCCTGGCCAGAGTTGTGGGCCGAGCACTCTCCTTGCCAAAGTCACCAGGTGCCAGGCACTGCCAGGATGTGCAGCATCCTCTGCCCTGCTGCTGGATCCATGTGCCCTGTGCTGAAATATCTGGGAGTTTATCTAACTAAAGACATGAAAGAACTCTATAAAGAGACCTATGAAACTCTGAGAAAATAAATAGCTGAAGATGTTAACAAATGGAAAAATGTACCATGCTCATAGCTAGGAAGAATCATCATTGTTAAAATGTCTACACTACTTAAAGCAATCTACAGATTTAATGTGAACCCTATTAAAGCACCTCTGTCATACTTTAAAGACCTGGAAAAATTAGTACTTTGTTTTATATGGAAAGAGAAAAAACCTTGAATAGCCAAGACATTATGCAGAAATAAAAACAAATCAGAAGGAATCACGCTTCAAGACTTCAGACTATACTATAAATTGATAGTGATCAAAACAGCATGGTACTGTCACAAAAATAGAGAGGTAGATATATGGAACAGAATTGAACACCAAGAGGTGAACCCAGACACTTATCATCATTTGATCTTTGATAAGCCTATCAAAAATGTAAATTTAGGGAAAATACCCTATTCAACAAATGGTGCTGGGTGAATTGGCTGGCAACCTGTAGAAGACTGAAACTGGACCCACACCTTTCTCCTCTAACAAAAATTGACTCTCACTGGTTAAAGGACTTAAACTTATGACCTGAAACTATAAAAATTATTAGACAGAGTGCAGTAGAAACACTTGAAAAAATTGGCCTGGGAGAATACTTTATGAGGAGGACACCCCGAGCAACTGAAGCAACATCAAAAGTACATTACTAGGGCTTGGCGCTTGGGCTCAATGGGCTAAGGCGCCAGCCACATACACCTGAGCTGGCGGGTTCGAATCCAGCCCCAGCCTGCCAAACAACAATGATGGCTATAACCAAAAAATGGCCAGGCATTGTGGCAGACGCCTGCAGTCCCAGCTACTTGGGAGGTGGAGGCAAGAGACTCGCTTGAGCCCAGAAATTGGAGGTTGCTGTGAGCTGTATGCCACGGCACTCTATCCAGGGTGACAGCTTGAGGCTCTATCTCAAAAAAAAAAAAAAAAAAGTATATTACTGGAATCTAATCAAATTGAAAAGCTTCTGCACTGCCAAGAACACACTAAGTAAAGCAAATAGCCCTGAGAATGGGAGAGGGGGATATAACTCCCATGGGGATATAACTTTTTTCAAGTTATATCCCTAACAAAAGTCTAATAACCAGAATCTATGGAGAACTTAAGCTTATTACTAAGAAAAAAACAAGTGATCCCATTTCATTGTGGGCAAGAGACATGAACAGAAGCTTCTCTCAAGAAGACAGGTGCATGGTCTACAGACATATGAAAAAATGCTCATCATCTTTCATCATCAGAGAAATGCAAACCAAAACTACTCTGAGATACCATCCAACTCCAGTAAGAGCAGCCCACATCACAAAATCCCAAAACTACAGATGCTGGCGGCATGGATGTGGAGAAAAGTGAACATTTCTGCACTGCTGGTGGGAATGCAAGCTAGTATGTTTCTTTCGGAAGGAAGTTTAGAGAACACTCAGGGATTTAAATGCAGACCTGCCATTTTATCCTGAAATTCCTCTTCTAGGTATATATCCAAAGGACCCAAAATCATTTGGCAATAAAGATATTTGCACTAGATTATTCATTGCAGCTCAATTCATAATTGCCAAGTCATGGAAGAAGCCCAAGTGCCCATCAACCCATGAATGGATTAACAAATTTTGGTATATGTATACCATGGAATACTACAAAGCATTTTAAAAAATGGAGACTTTACCTCTTTTATGTTTACATGGATGGAGCTGGAAAATATTCTTCTCAGTAAAGTATCTCAGGAATGGAAAAAAAATATCCAATGTACTCAGTACTACTGTGAAACCAATTTATAATCACTCACACTTGCATATGAAATATGAAACACAACTATAGCCTAGGATGAAGGAGGGAAGGGGAGAAAGGGGGAATGCAGGGGGTGGGTCAATAGAGGGTTGTTTAGTAGGGGGACCACACCTATGGAGCATATTGCAAATACAAGTTGGATCTATCAGGTGTAGAACACAAATTTTTTAATGCTGTAATTTGGTAAATGAGGTGAAGGCTATGTTGATTAGAGGATGTAAGCCACTCCAATTTGTACAAATAATCAATACATTGAATCTCATAATGGCATAAATGTATTCTTGATCTGTGTACAAATGTATTAATTAAAAAATATATTTTAATTGGCTGGGTAACTGAGCCACTATGAAGCCATGGAAAATATCTCCTTTCTGTCAACCTCTGTTCTCTGAGATGAAAAGACTCATCTCCTAAGGGATCTGTGCAATCCTTCCATCTCAAATATTCTATCACTTTCAGTGGATACAATATATCATTACATAGAGGAGGAAAAGTGAACCACACACTGCTAAACCAAAATCAATAGCCATGTGGCTCAGTGGGTCATCCTGGTCAGGCAGACAGTCGTGCAAACAACATAATACATTCAGCAGAGAGGGAGCCATTTAAAAAATAGCACATCTAATATATCACTCCTTTATATACTTAGTGGTGCTATTATCTGCAGAAAGTGCAGAAGATTTTATCACTTCATGTGGAGACTTTTCTCTCCCAAACAGGAATACTCTACCAATTTTTTGAAATGGATTACCATCTTCAGACGACACTGTAATTCCTTCTATTACCTCTGCCTCAGACTTCTGACCTGCTTTCCGGGCTCCTCATCCATACTGTCCCCAATGCCTACAAAGCCCTTTGCTTAGTGGATGGAGTCTCTTTCTCCTCCAGAACTCAGCTCCAGCATCACCTTCTCATGGAAATCGATCTAGAACCACCTGGTTAAGTCCAATACCCACAGGCACCAGTATAGACGTGAACTTCTTCTTGGTCACAGGTGTAACTGTGCCACTTTAAACTTAAACTAATGCTGCTTTCCCTCAAGAGGCTTTCTTTTTTTTATTTTTGGGGATTCATTGAGAGTACAAGAAACCAGGCTACACTGATTCATTTGTTACATAAAGTCCCTCTTACAATTGTGCCTTGCCCCCAAAAAGTATGTCACACACTGAGACCCCACCCCCTCCCTCTGTCCCTCTCTCTGCTCT
>CAUYON010100329.1:0-28809 GCA_963573935.1 Arctocebus calabarensis | reverse complement strand
GACACAGAATCCCTTATTCATGAGATTATGAAAGAGAACTTTCCAGACATGCCAAGAGATTCTGAAATTCAGATAGCAGACAGTTTCAGAACCCCAGCACGACTCAACCCGAATAAGACATCCCCCAGGCACATCATAATTAAGTTCAATAAAGTAAATATGAAGGAGAAAATTTTGAAAGCTACCAGACACAAGAAATCGATAACCTACAAGGGGAAGAATATTAGAATAACTGCAGATCTCTCTGATCAAACTTTTCAAGCGAGAAGAGAATGGTCATCTGCTTTTAATCTCCTAAAACAAAATAACTTTCAACCCAGGATCTTGTATCCAGGTAAACTGAGCTTCATTTATGATGGAGAAATTAAATATTTTAATGACATCCACGTGTTGAAGAAATTTGCCATAACTAAACCAGCTCTCCAGGTTGGCTGACTGGATACAAAAACTCAGGACAAATATCTTCTGCATACAAGAAACACATCTTACCTTAAAAGAAAAATTTAGATTCAAGGTGAAGGGATGGTCATCTATATTCTAGGCAAATGAAAGTCAGGAAAAAGCAGCTGTTGCAATCTTATTTGCAGGCACAATAGGCTTTAAACCAACCAGAGTAAAGAAAATCAAACGTATTAGCAAGAAAAGAACAAGTGATCCCATCTCAGGATGGGCAAAAGACTTGAAGAGAGACTTCTCTAAAGAAGACAGGTGCACAGCCTACAGACACATGAAGAAATGCTCACCATCCTTAATCATCAGAGAAATGCAAATCAAAACTACTTTGAGATATCACCCAACTCCAGTAAGATTAGCCCACATAACAAAATCCCAAAACCAGAGGTGTTGGCATGGATGTGGAGAAAAAGGGAACACTTCTGCACTGCTGGTGGGAATGCACACTAGTACGTTCCTTTTGGAAGGAAGTTTGGAGAGTACCTAGAGATCTAAAAATTGACCTGCCATTTGATCCTATAATTCCTTTACTAGGTATATACCCAGAAGACCAAAAATCACATGATAAAAAAGACATCCGTACCAGAATGTTCATTGCAGCCCAATTCATAATTGCTAAGTCATAGAAGAAGCCCAAGTGCCCATCAACCCACGAATGGATTAATAAATTGTGGTACATGTGTATCATGGAATACTATGCAGCCTAAAAGAAAGGTGGAGACTTTACCTCTTTCGTGTTTACATGGATGGAGCTGGAACATATTCTTCTTAGCAAAGTATCTCAAGAATGAAAGAAAAAGTATCCAATGTACTCAGCCCTACTATGAAGCTAATTTACAGCTGACGTGTGAATGGTATAACCCAACTATAACACAAGAATATGAGGAAAGGGGCAAAGGTAGGGAGAGGAGAGGAGAGGTTGGGGCGGAGGGAGGGTAATTGGTGGGGCCACACCTATGGTGCATCTTAGAAGGATACAAGAGAACCTTGCTAAATGCAGAATACAAATGTCTTCATATAATAACGGAGAAATTGCCAGGAAGGTTATGTTAATCAGTTTGATGAGAACAGTTAAAATTGTATATGAAACCAGCACATTGTACCCCTTGATTACACTATTGTACACAGCTATGATTTAATGATAAAGATAATAAAATTTTTAAAAAATGAACAAAAGGCCTGAAGAGACATTTTTGCAAAGAAGACATAAAATTGGCCAACAGGGATACAAAATGGTTCTCAACAACTAATAATCAGTGAAATACAAATTAATCTTTTGCCTGAGAACAACGACTATAGACATTCTAACAAGATGTTCATTTGGTGTGAACAAAGCCTTTAGGTGTTCAACACAAGGTGTTCCCTTGTTGGAAATGACACCTGTAGGCTCGTTTTGTTTCTGAGTACTCTGCAGTCAAAGGGTTAAAAACACAATGAGATATCATTTCAGATTAGGTAGAATGGCTATTATCAGAAAGGTAAGAGATAACAATTGTTGGTGAGGGTGTGGAATAAAGGGAACTCTGGCTTTGGGGGGGGGTGGGACACAATTATAAGAGGGTCTTTATCTAACAAATGCAATCAATGAAACTGGTTTCTTTTTCCATCAATGAATTCCGAACCAAAACTAAATAAATAAATAAATAAATAAATAAAAATGAACAAAGAGAACTCTGGTACACTGTTGGTAGGAATGTAAAATGGTACATTTTTTTTTCCTTAAGAATAGAACTACCATATGACCGAGAAGTCCCATATCTTGTTATATACTCAAAGAAAATGCAATCTGTACCTCGAAGAGATATCTCCACCCTCAATGTCCATTGCAGCTTTATTGACAACAGACAAGATTTGGAAACAATTCAAGTGTCTGTTGATGGATGAATGGATAAAAAGAAGTGATATACATATGCAATGAAATATTACTCAGTCATGAAAAGAGAAGGAAATCCTGTGATTTGTGACAACATGGATGAACCCAGAAGAGACAAGAAGCCAGACACAGAAAGACAAATACGGTTTGACCTCACTCATATGTGGAATTAAAAAAACCTGAACTCACAGAAGCAGGGTACAATGGTTATTGTCAAGGCCTGGGAGTGGGGAGAGGAATCAGGGTACATGAAGAACAGAAATCTCTAAACAGAAAATGAACAAACAATAAAGAAAACTGTTGGTCAAAGGGTACAAACTTTCAATTATAGGATAGATAAGTTTTGGGGAGGTAATAAACAGCATGGTGACTATGCTGTACATGACATATATATATATATATATATATATAAATGTTTCATATAAAAAATAATGTATAATATATTGAAATATAAATCATGTATTTACATATGTATATAATTATGCATATTTTGTATATAAATTTAGTATATGTAGTGTCTCTCAGTGGATAATGGATGTAGAAATTGTGGTGTATACAGACAACAGTGCATTAGTGAGCCTTATAAAAGTATAAGATTCTTCATTTGTGGCAATAAGGATGTACCTGCAGGGTGTTATGCTAAGTGAAATAATCCAGGCACCAAAGGACAGATACTATATGATTTAACTTATACTGGAATGTAAGAAGGCCAAATACATAGCAGCAGAGAATACAATGGTGGTCACCAGGGCTAGGCGGTGAGGGGGAGGAGAATAGGAGAGGTTGGTCAAAGCATACAGGGTTGCACTTAAGTAGGATAAGTGAATCTAGAGATCTAATGTATGGGATGATGGCTATAGTTAATAATAGTGCATTGTATACTGGAAAAAGTGTAAGAGAGTGATTTCAGGTGCTCATTACACACACACACACAAACAGACACAGAGTAACTATGTGAAGATATGCTGAAATGATGAAGTAATCACTTCATTATGTGTATGTATTTCAAAACATGTTATACACATCCTTTCTTAGGTAAACTCCCAAATATTTGATCTTCTTTGGCACTTATGTGAACAGAATAGAGTCCTTGACTGTTTATTCAGCTTGACTATTGTTGGTATATATAAATGCTACAGATCTATGAGTGTTGATTTTGTAACCTGAGACACTGCTGTATTCCTTGATTACTTCTAAGAGTTTTGTAGTAGAATCCCTGGTGTTTTCCAGATGTACAATCATATCATCTGCAAAGAGTGAAAGTTTGATCTCTTCTGATCCTATATCCTCTTTGGATACGCTCGATCGCCTTTTCTTCCCTAATTTCAATGGCAAAAAAAAAACTTCCTTTACAATGTTAAAGAGCAGTGGAGACAATGGGCAACCTCGCCTTGTTCCTGATCTGAGTGGAAATGATTTCAATTTAACTCCTTTCAATATGATATTGACCGTGGGTTTGCTGTAGATGGCCTCTATCAGTTTAAGAAATGTCCCTTCTATATCAATTTTCTTAAGTGTTCTGATCAGGAAGGGATGCTGGATATTATCAAAAGCTTTTTCTGCATCAATTGAGAGAATCATATGGTCTTTATTTCTTAATTTTTTTTTTTATCTGCTGAATTACATTCAGAGATTTACGTATATTGAACGAGCCTTCAGACCCTGGCATACCACCCACTTGGTCATGGTGTATAATTTGTTGGATGTGTTGCTGGATTCTGTTTGTTAGGATCTCGTTGAATATTTTTGCATCAAAATTCATCAGTGCTATTGGTCGATAATTTTCTTTTCTTTTTGGGTCTTTTCCTGGTTTGGGGATCCAGGTGATGTTTGCTTCATAGAATGTGTTGGGTAGTATTCCTTCTTTATCTATATTTGGAAAAGGTTGAGGAATATAGGTACCAGTTCCTCTTTAAAGGTTTGGGAGAATTCTGACGTGAAGCCATCTGGTTCTGGGCTTTTCCTTTTATGGAGATTTATATATATTTGATGCTATTTCAGAACTTGATATAAGCCTGTTCAACATTTCCACTTCATTCTGGCTAAGTCTAGGAAGGTGCCGTGCTTCCAAGTATTGAGGACTGAAATTGACTCACACCTTTCACCATTAACTAAGATAGAGTCTCACTGGTTTAAAGATTTAAACTTAAGACATGAAACTATAAAAATACTAGAAGAAAGTGCAGGGAAAACTCTGGAAGAAATTGGCCTGAGTGAATATTTTATGAGGAGGACTCCCCAGGCGATTGAAGCAGCATCAAAAATACACTACTGGGACCTCATCAAACTAAAAAGCTTCTGGACAGCCAACAACACAGTAAGTAAAGCAAGCAGCCATCCCTCAGAATGGGAGATGATATTTGCAGGTTGTGTCTCCGACAAAGTTTTAATAACCAGAAACTATAGAGAACTCAAACATATTAGCAAGAAAAGAACAAGTAATCCCATCTCAGGGTTGGCAAGGGACTTGAAGAGAAACTTCTCTGAAGAAGACAGGTGCATGGCCTACAGACACATGAAAAAAAATGCTCATCATCCTTAATCATCAGAGAAATGCAAATCAAACCTACTTTGAGATTTCATCTAACTCCAGTAAGATTAGCCCTCATCATAAAATCCTCAAACCAGAGATTTTGGCGTGGAACTGGAGAAAAGGGAACACTTCTACATTGCTGGTGGGAATGCAAACTAATACGTTCCTGAAAACAAAATAAAAATAAAACATGTTATACACCTTAAAGGCATACAATTTCATTTTAAGAAAAGAAAATGAACTTCTGGATACACATACATACTCACACACACGCACACAGACACACAAAGAGATCTTGGCAATAGTTACGGCCATGTCAGCTGGGTGTATACTCAATTGTGTGTGCATTATATGTTGGGTACTCTTCTTAATAACTGGAACACATTAATTTTTTAAAGGTAAAAAGCAGGCAAAGTCCTTTCTCTTGCACAATACATATTCCAATAAAGGTAGACTTAGCATTTCTCATCTAAAATTGTCACTTTTCAAGGTCACAATAATGACTGAGCTTGACTGTCTCTAATAGACACCTACCTCATCGCTAACAGAAATGGTTGGTTTTTTTTTTTTTTCCAACAAAACATTTTTGAGTTCTCATCATGGGCCTGGCACCAGGCCAGCACACTGGAGAAACAATAAGGAGCGTGGTGTCTTCATGGAACTCACAATATAGGAAAAGGATGTTGATGAATGGAAGTACCAACCTTATTAAGTGGTTAGTATATTCCTGGCACACACTCACTGTATTTAACCATTTTGAAGACTTTATGTATGCCAGACATTGTTTTAACTCAATCTTAACAATGATCCACATTTAATATTAATAATAACCCTGTTAGGAAAGAACTGGAATCATGTCCATGTCCATTTTACAGATGGAAACAGGGACAGGAAGGTTAAATTGCTTGCCCAATGATCCCAGGCAGGCTTACTCTGAGACCTCAATCCAAACCAGTTTCTACACTGTTTCCTCATCAAAATTTCACAAAGTTAGTTTCAACACCTAACATTCCTGGAACATAACTTGTATTCCTGAATGCTGAATGAACAAAATGCTGTTTATGGGTAAGTAGTAAAACTACAGTTACGTGAGTGAATATTGAGTGTGAAAAACATTTTACACTTTGTGTCTGTTTCTCTAAGAGAAGAGCATCTTGTTCTGCCAAGTTAAAATGCTCTTATTATACTTCACTTTCCTCTCCTGGGATATTCTGATATGCACGTTTTTCATTGAATCTATTGCTGCACAAATATTTAAAGATTTCCATCCTTGTCTCAGAGAGCCAATAAAGCAAGAACTGTGTATTTGAAGGGATGTCAATAGAGATTTTTCCCTGAACATAAGAAAAAGGCTTAAAATCATGCATTATGTGTTCTCTGACCATGACAGAATTGAATGACAAACCAATAGCTGAAACAGGATCAGAAAATTGAAAAATATTTGGAAATTAAACAGGAAAAGTTTTAGCATTCCATAGATGAAAGGAGAAATCACAAAGCAATTTAGAAAATACTTTGAACTGACTGAAAATGAAAATACACATATCAAAATTTGTGAGATGCAGCTATGGCAGGGATGTAGATATTAATTAATTAATTCTTTAAATACTTTTCAAAGAACTAAGGCTCGAATAAATTCTCTACGATTGCACTTTAACAAGATAAAAAAAAAAAAGGAAGATGAGAAGGATAAACCCAAGTGAGTAGAAGAAAAGAACTAATAAAGACCAGAAATCAATATAATAGAAAATGAATGAACTATACAGAAAACTGTTGAAATAAAAAAAAAAAAAACTGGTTCTCTGAAACAATCAAAATAATTGATAAAACTCCAGATAGACTGCCCAAGAATAAGAAAAGAAGACACTCATTATCAAAACTGAAAGTTTGCATAGTATAATAGATCCTACAAACATTAAAAGGATAATAATGGGATATTTTAAATAAATTTATTCCAATAAATTCATGAATCCTGGCAAAATGGACATACTTCATAACAGGTATAAAAGACCAAAACTGAATAAGGTTAAAAGTAGAATATCGGCATGTTCCTGTATTTATTAAAAATTGAACATGTGTCCACGAGTGGCATCAGCAAAATGGCAGACTAAGAAGCCCCAGACTCTTGTTCCCCTGTGGAAACATTGAAGACACAACAGATAAAGAGGCTGGAAAAAAATAACCTTATAAAAGTTCTGAAAACCAATCAAAGATCTACAGCAACCAAGGGAATGTCAAATCAAGAAACAGCCACATACATGATGACAGAAAATTCTGTGGAAATTTTACACACCCTTACCCTTTTCTCTTCTCCGCATGGCATGGAGCTGTTGGGAGGAAAAGGTCCAACTCCTGCTTCCTTCACTTAAGTTAGAAGGAGAAGAGTGGAATTTGTTTGCAACATTTCAGTCTGTTGGAGGGCTTCTCTAGAGAATGGTTTCTCTCTTTCTTGAATCAGAGATCAGACAGGAAACAGGAGCATTGCTTGGATATCAGGCTGAAAAGCCATGGAAAGCAGTGGAAGGATGCCTAGGCGTAAGAAAACTGCAGAGAATTGCAGACCCATGGATACCTGGAGGCAAAAGATTACATGCAGAATATCTATGGTCTCAAGAAGAAGCCTATAGGACAGTGTTTTTCAACATTTTTTTTTTTTTATCTCATAGCACACTTTAACCCATAGTTAAACTTCCATAGCACACTTAAAATATGTAATAAAAAAGGGGTAAAAGAAAATAATCTGTTTACTGTGCTTTAAACTTCTTTGAAAAATAATTTAATTAATAATCTTTAAAACATTTTGCAGCATGCCTAAGATCCTCTCATGGCACAACAGTTGAAAATCACTGTTATAGGAGGCTCTTTGGGAAAATAAGACATTTAAGGGTTATGGACCTTTTTAGAAAGCATACTTCTCTAATAACTACATATAATTAATTGCTAATCATCTCTAAAGACCTCAGTAAACTAAAAAAAGGTTATGATAAGATTTTTAATATCAAGTTTGTAATTCAAAATTTTCCCATAAAGAAAACTTTAGTCTTAGATTTACTGGTGAATGGTTTCACAGATTTAAAGAAAAAGCAATAACAGTCCTAGAAGGACTTTTTCAAAGTTCGTTTTTTGCAGGAGGGAACCTTTCCCAAATCATTTTATGAGGCCAGAATTACTTCTATAGACATAATTAGGAAAAGACACAAGAAGGAAAAAAATACTACAAACCCATATTCCTAATTAATGTAGATGCAAGATTCCCTGATGAAATTTTAGGAATTGGAATCCAACCATATATGAAAATGGAATCCATTACCAAGCACAGTTTATCTTAGGTGTTCAAGGTCATTTTACCATTAAAAATCTATCAGTGCATTTCACTATATTAAAGGAATAAAAGGAAAGAGCACTTATTGCCGAGATGTATAGAAGTAATTTTATAACATAAAACACCCATTAATGAGCCCCCAAACACCCAACACATTTGATTAGAGCATAAAGGAACATCCTTAACCTAATAAAGTGCTCCTACAAAAACACTTTCAGCAGGCATCATACTCAATGTTAAAATGCTGAATGCTTCCCTCATAAGACTAAAAATAAGGCAGGAATGTCTCTCTCCATCCTACATACTCAAAGGGTATATACACTCTTAGAATGTGCATACAATTACACTTGACATCCTCATTAGTGCAGTGAGGAAAGAAAAGGAAGTTAGAGCCATACAGATTGAAAATGAAGAAATAAAAAAAAAAAAAACTCCTCATGCACAAATCGCTTGATAGTGTACATAGAAAATTCCAAGTAATACAGAAAGAAAATCTTCTAGTGTAACGAGTGATTTAACAAGGTCCCACGATAGTAACTCAATATACAAAAAAAAAAAAACTACATTGGAGATGAAGTTCTTTTCAAATATTATTTGCAATTACAGCAAAAGCAATGAAGTACCTATTGAGTATTTTCATGTGATAGGTGAAAGACCTGCATGCAGACAACTACTAAATATTGCTGAGAGAAATTAAAAACCAAAATGAGTGGAGATAGGTTCATTGATCAGAATACCGAGGTGAAGGTGTCTTTTCTCTGTTGATCTATAGGTTCAGCAGGATCAGGATTAAAATGAAAAAGCCATTTCTCAAACTTATATGGAACTACAAAAGACACAGAACAGTCAAAGCCAGTTGGAAAAGAACAGAGATGAAGCACTTACATCACCAATGTCTCTGACTTAGTATAAGGATATGGTAGTCATGACAGCATAGTCTTAACCATAAGAATAGACAGATGTACAGATAAATGAATAAAATAGAAAACCTAGAAGCAGACCTACAGACATATGGTAAGGTGATTTTTGGCAAAGGTTTTAAGATAATTAAATTCACTAATATTTAACAAAATGGTGCTGGGAAAAGTGGACTCCTTATGAAAAGAAACAAACAAAACAAACAATTTCAGCACTTCAAACTACATGCAAATATTAAGTCAAAATGATCCCAGACCTAAGCACAAACTGCAAGCTATGAAAACCTAGGGAAAAAAAAAAAAAAACAACACAAGAGAAAATCTTTATCACTAAGCTAGGCAACGGTATCTCAGGCAGGACACAAAATACATGAATGGAAAAATAATCAATGTACTACTCCCAAAATTTAAAAAAAAAATAAAAACTTTTGCTTCTCAAAAATCAGGGTTCAGGCCAGGCACAGAGGCTCACACCTGCAATCCTAGTACTCTGGGAGGCTCAGGCAGGAGCATTTATTGAACTCAGGAGTTCCAGACAAACCTGAGCAAGAGAGAGATCCTGTCTCTACTACAAATAGGTAAATGAACCGAGTGTTGTGGCATGTGCCTGTAGTCCCACTGTAGTCCCAGCTTCTCAGGAGGCTGAGGTGAGAGAATCATTTGAGCCCGGGAGTTTGAGGTTCCTAGTGAGCTATGATGATGCCACTGCACTCTATGCCAGGTGACAGAGCAAGACACTCTCTCAAGTGAAAAAAGAAAAGAGAGAGAGAGAGAGAGATGAACAAACCAAAAAATGGTTTAGGTGTCTGTGAGGCACAGTTTTATAATCTTGTACTGGAACATGGTGCCTGACCTTGACTTCTATTAAACACTAGAACAGAAAACTGGGCCCACTTCCAGTTGTAAAACCTCATGTTATTTTCTTGGGCTTCTACTAGTGATGCTCTCCCTTTTCTCTATTTCTTGATCAATTTATTTTTCACTCCTTTCAGATAGACATTCCTCCTCTAGGAAATCTTCACTGAGTATTCCAACCCTGAAAGCTGGGTAACTGCCCCTGCTCAGTACTCACATAACCCAATAGACATCCTTCTATCACTCTGTTGGAATCATGTGTTTATTGGCTTCTGCCTTACAAAATGGCTAGAAGCAACAACTGAGTCTCATTAGGGTACGGCCCATAATAGGCTCCCAAAGATGAGCCATGTATCCTCAAGGTAATATAAGAGGTGCTGTCCTAAATAGTAGTATTATCTCAAAAACCAAGTTAAAGATTCTGAGGCCCCCTACTTCCTTCAGAATATGTTAGCAGAGAGTTTCCTTAAAGTCACCGGGGTGGGCCTCACAGACCTGGTTAGTAATAGGGGGCATAAATTACAAGCACTGCTTGAAAACCACTATCAAAGATGGATTTAGACATAGTAGGACTAGGCAACAATGAGCTTTCACCTCTGCTGTTCTGCTTTCAACTTAGCCTAGCCTAGACCCTTCCACTCTCTCCTTCATTTTTTTCAAGCCTTCCAAGCCACAAACCGCATGTCTAACAGCCATCAGATATTGAACATTACAAAGACAATGAACATTGCACAGACATAAACCTCTGAAAGGAAAACCTCTATTATTGATTTGGACCCTACATGCAATCACATGGCTCTCCTTCCCAGCTGTGATGACCTGTTTGGACCCAAATACCTGCCCAGGGCCTCCAGGCAGAAAACCCTGGAAATGGAATGAAGGGGGGGGGGGTCCTTACTGACTCTGTAGCCCATGGTATCCCAGTCCAATGACAACTCACCGTCTGCCTGAACACCTCTGCTTTCTCTGCTCAGCAAGCAGAAAGCTGGCTTGAGTGGGCTGGGAGGGCCAGGAGAAAGAACAGAAGGAGACAGAGATGAGAGAGGTGGGAGTAAGAGGCACCAGAACAGAGGGGATATGGCATACCAGGAATGTATCCACTGCTGCTGGAACACAATGAACACACTAAACTGGGACAAGGGAGGGAGGAAAGTTAGGTGGCGGAAGAGGGGGGCTGAAAGGGGAATGGAGGAGGCAGGCCCTTAGCCTCTTTGCAGACCCAGCGTAGTGAGGAGCTTCACTTGTCTTTTCAAGGAAGTCCTGTTGGTCACTACTGGTACATCACACACTCCTGGAGGCATGATCTTCACTCCCTTCCTCCCACTTGCTGATCTGGTGAGTCTGATAGCCTCCCATTGTTATGAAATGTCCTCCAGGACATGGGGATTTGGTCTGTACAGGTCACTGCTGCATCCCCAGCCCCCAATCAGACTTGGGATGCACAAACCAGTTGCCAAATGAGCTAATGGAGACCAGGGGATGGGAGGGAACATTGGAATGAGGCTATTTGCTCTAATTTGTAGACTGTGAAAAGGCCAAAAGATGACCCTGAGGAGTGTGCTGTTTGCTCTGACGCCACGAAGAACCCATCCAGTGGTACAGGTTTGCTCGGAAAACCTGCACTTCTGCAAGTGTCCTGGAGGAGCTGGTGCCAGAGAGGCCTGGCATGTTTCACCAAGTCCTTCAGGTGAGAGCTCAGAGCGATCCTCCATGTGTGCCACTCTCTCTACGTCTCCCCCTCCCTCTGCCTCTCTCTCCCCACCACCCACCCACCCCTTATGCCACCAAGCCCACCTGGCTCCCCTTCCTCTTCCACCAAGACAACCCTATGCCCAGCCTGAATCCCCCAGGGCTCCACAGGGTCCACTCATCACTCTGCTCTCCTCCCTAGGGGAAAATACCGGACACATGCAAACTGAGACCACGGAGCCACAGATGCAGAGCCACGAACGATGATGAAGCCCCCTCTGCTGCTTCATGCCGCTGCTTTCCCCGGTGTCTCAGTCTCTGGGCCTGAAATAAATGCTGGCACACTTGACTGGCTTTGCTTCATGATATTTGGTGTAACTCCCAACACTGACCTCAGGTGCATTGGGAGTGGTCAGCTTTGGCGGTCGGTGGTGGGTTTGTGTAGGAAGGGAGCTACACAAGGGAGCTACATCTTCCTTAGCCCTCGTGGGCTGTCCACCTCCTCCTCGAGGCTGGGCTGCTTATTCCTCCATCCTGGTTGCAATGGGCTGTGACCAATCAACAGTGATTTGCCCACAGCTGACAGCTCTGACCTTGGGGGGCACTAACATGCATGAATGAGGAAGGAAGGGATAACATCTCTCAGTAAGGCACACAGTCTTCATATCTGAGAAAACCTGGGCAGTGTTTACATGGGAGAGGCGACGGTCATGTGCAGGAAGAACCTTTCTAAAGAAAGATCTTTGACCCCTAACCTTATAGGGAGCTCCCAAGCATCCCCTATTCCACCATAAGACAGAGACCCTTCCAATGACCCAGCTGATCTCCAACTGCACGTTGTTGTTTCTTCTATAATGAGGATTTATTTCTCCTTCTTCTTCTTCTTTTTTTTTTTTTTACTTCTTAAGTTGACCTTAATATGGACTACCCCATAATACCTGCAAGAGAAGTCTATTAAGGGTGCTGGAGCATATTTGTCTCTTTTTCCTGACAACATGGAGGAGGCCCTGCTTAGAAACTGCAACACAAAGAATCACCAGGACAATTAACAGAGATACAGTAAGTGCTATATACGTGTGTGTGTTTTTGTGTGTGTGCGTGTGTTATATTTTGTCTTATAACAGCAGAAATTTATTCCCTTATAGTTCTAGAGGCCAGGTGTTCATTATCACTTTCACTGGGACAAAAATCAAAGCACCTCAGATTCAGTTGAAATGTGGCTAACATGCCTCCCCTTACTGTCAGCTATGGTTAGAAACAAGTGATCTTGTTGTGATAGTTTGGGTGTAGTTTCTCTCTGCCCAAATGCATGTTCAAACCTCATGCCCAAGTGGCAGTGTTGGGAGATGAGGCCTTGTGGGAGGCTGTTTGGGTCATGAGGGCTCTGCCCTTGTGAGTGGATTGGTGTCCTTATCATGGTACCGAGTGAGTTCTCACACTGGTTAGAGTGAATTAATTATTATGGGAATGAGTTTATTTGCAAGAGAGCAGGTTGATATAAAACCAGGATGCTCCTCAGGATTTCTCTTTGCATGGATCTGCTTCCTCTTTGACTTTTTCCACCATTATTATGACACGACATAGAAGGCCTCACCAGAAGCCAGAGCTGTGCCCTTGAACCTTCTAGCCTGCAAATTCATGCTCTAAATAAACCTTTTTTGTTTATAAATTACCCAGTTTCATATAGTCTGTTATTTGCAACACACAGCAGAAGAAGATGCATGTACATCTCAAGATCAAGCCCCATCACTTCTTGCATGATGACTGTCTGAGCAGGCAGGTCATGGGCAGGAAGACGACAGATAGGTCAGTAGTAGGGAAACGCCTGGGCCACCAGTTTTCAACCTTTGTTTCTGAAATACAACTCTGCCCAGGCTCTGAGCTCTCCTCCTTTTCTTACATCTCCGCTGCAACCCCATCACCTTAAAATCCCTGTGCCTGAAGGATGTCTCAAGTGTGTGGGTGACATGAGCAGTGCCTCAGGAGAGGGTGCAGGGTCAACAATTTCTGCACTCTCACGATCACCCAGCACTACTGCTTAATAGAAGATGATTGGAGTGTGCCAGGGAGCAAGAGATTGAGCTAGTTTTTCTGCTTCACCCACCCTCTTTCTTTCTGGTACTGTATCCCCATGAATCCTCAGGAAGGTGGCAACATTTGTCCTCGACTCTGCCAAATGTTACACAGCTGTTGTGTTACAGGGGCTTCACACGTTTTTGTTTTAGTCTTCCATCATTCAAATCAAGGTGGAGTGGTGTGATCTCCATTCTGAGGTCACATCAACAGCACAGGAGAGAGCCAGCATGCTTTCCCTGGTTGATCTGATGTGAGGCCCCTTCCATTAAAATGGATGATCCATTCCATCAATGCAATCTAAGAGCCACTGCCCCAACTAGAAATATGGGCGGTTCCTGATAAAATTATGGTGTAAACCAGTGGGGAAAAATTGCATCTGGAGGCAGCTAGCAGAGAAAGCTGGCCAAACAGAAACCTTCAGTGATTATCTCTCCACATGAACACCACATTCAACAACTATCCACACAAGCAAGCATCTTCAGAACTAAAAATCTGGTGAGTGATCATACTACCTTGGTTTTAACATTATGTCAAGGAAAAAGTAACTGAAGAGGGCAGAAAAGACCATCTTGCATTGCCTATCCTACCCTTTACCCCATCTCCCCTAGCCCCTCTCATTCCCTTCCCCCCGCCCCCACCCACAGCAGTTCTGTGCCAGCATGCAGGATGGAGAATCTGTGTGCCCCGGAGGAGGGGAAGGACAATGAACTCATTGTGGAACTTTGCATTGGAACTAAGGGCTGGTGCCCACAGCAGGAGCAATCAGATCGGCCAGGCCAGAGAAAAATCCTCTGCCCCTAAATCCTAGTTCCACTTAGCCTCACCAATGGCTAACAAAAAGAACCCGAGACTGTACTAAATGCATAAGGCTGCAGTCCTTGGGAAAATCCTATAGCTGCGCTGGCTCATAGTCAGTGGACTCTGGCTACACATGACCCCAGAGACACCAACAGGGGTGTCCAAGCCGATGCTTATGTTACCCCTCCCCCAACTACAGGCAGTGTGGCCCAGGGAAGTTAAGTTCTTCTTCCACTTGAGGAGATGAAAGCAAAGAGTTCAGAAGACTTCGTTGTACAACCTGGGTACTAGCTCAGCCGCAGTAAAATAAAGTACCAAGCAGACTCCTGAAGCCTGAAGCCCCTGAGTCCAGGCTTTAGTTCCTGGATGGCATTTCTGGACCCACCCTTGACTAGAAGGAACCATGCTATCCTGAAGGAAAAAACCCAGTCCTGGCAGGATTCACAACTTGTTGATGAAAGAGCTTTTGGGATTTGAATAAACATCAAAGGAGCAAGGCAACAGTCACTACGGGCTTTGGATGAAACCAGGCTGTCTTTAAGTGTGATCTAGTGTTGGTGGCCATGAGGAAGTGCTTATGCAACTCCTTCCCCCACTTAAACAGCCCAGCACAGAGTGAAGGAAGAGAGTGAGAGACTTTTCTGGTGATCCTGGAAATTATCTCATTTCTTACCCAAGTCCGCCAAGGTAATATCACCAGGAGTCTGCAAGATCACAGAATTACTGGTCTAGGGGCACCCCCAGTGCTGATACAGCTGCAGTGACCAAAGACTTAGATCACAAGTCTCAATTCTCTTTGAATTCTGGAAAGCTTTCTCAAGAAGGATGGGTTCAAACAAGCCCGGATCACAAGACTAAAATAAATACCAATGCCCAGACACTGACAAACATCCATGAGCCTCCAGGACGCCATGACCTCACCAAACAAACTAAATAAGATGCCAGTGACCCATCCTGGAGTGATGGCATTATGGGTCATTTCAGAAAAAGGATGACAAATGACTGTCTTGAGGAAGCTCAGTGAACTTTAAGACAACACAGGGAAGGAATTCAGAAGCCTATACGAGAAATTTAGCAAAGAGCCGTTTAAAAGGTCAAGCAAAAAAAGTCTGGAGCTTAAGACTTCAATTCTCAAACTGAGAAATGCACCAGAGTCGCTCAAAAGCAGAACTGACCAAGCAGAAGAATGCATTAGTGACCTTCAAGATGGGCTTTTTGAAAATACTCAGAAGAGAACAAATAAAAATAATAATAATAATAGTCAAGAATGAAGCACATTTATAATATCTAGAAAATAGCCACAAGGGGGCAAAACTAAGAGTTATTGGCCTTAAAGAGGAGATGGGGGAGGAGAGAGAGAGAGAGATAAAGAGAGAGATATTGGAGTAGAAATTTTATTCAAAAAAAATAATAACAGAGAACTTTGGAGTAGAAATTTTATTGAAGAAAATAATAACAGAGAACTTTCCAAACGTCAAGAAAGATATCAATACTCAGGTACAAGAAGGTCATAGAATACCAAGCAGATTTAGCCAAAATAAGACTACCTTAAGGCATTTCATAATCAAGTTCCCAGAACTAACCGAAGAGTATACATGTACACAGAAGGAAGTAAAACTCAATGGTAACCAGCCAGTGGGGAGGGGTAGAAGTGTAACCCTACCCTAATGGGTTACAGTGAGCATTCTTTGGGTGATCGGCACAGCCTTTGCCATGAGTTAGGCATTACAAAATTGATCCATGAAATCAAAAACATTCGTACCACCTTAACTTAATATTTTCAAATGAAAATAATAATAATCAAGTTCCCAAAGTCGTGAATAAAAAAAGATCCTAAGGAAAGCAAAAACAAGCAACATACAAATGGAGCTCTGCTCCATCTGGCAGCAGACTTTTCAGTGGAAGCCTTATAGGCAAGGAGAGAATGTCACATATATATAGAAAGTGCAGATAGAAACAAACTTTAATCCTAGAATATCGTATTCTACAAAAACTATCCTTCAAACATGAACTATCCTTCAAAATAATGACTTTGTCAGGCAAACAAAAGCTGAGAGATTTGATCAACATCGGACCTGTCCTATGGATATGCTAAAAAACATTCTTTAATCTGAAAGTGAAGGACGTCAATGAACAACAAGAAATTACGAAAAGCTACACAACTCACCGGTAACATTAAGTACACAAATAGAGAATACTCTATGGTTGAAATTATGGAGGGTAAGCCAATTACATCTTGAGAAGGAAGACTAAAAGGCAAACCTACCAAAAATAACAACAAAAACTTTTTGAGAGGGCAGTGCCTGTGGCTGAAAGGAGTGGGGCGCTGACCCCATATGCCAGAGGTGGTGGGTTCAAACCCAGCCACGGCCAAGAACTGCAAAAAAAAAAAAAAAATCTTTTTGAAAGTCAGATAGCATAAAAACAAATGGATGGAAACAACAAAAAGTTAAAAGGGGGTGAAGGGAGGGAGAAGAGTGGAATTAAGGAATAGAATTTCTCTTAATTTTTTCTTTCTTTGTTTATCTATTTGTAATGATAGTTATGATATGTTTAAAATAATTAGTTACAAAATGTTCCTTGTATGCCTCAATTTGAGGGTAGCCTCAAATCAAAAAACCTACAACAGACACACAAACATTTATAAAGTAAGAAATTAAAACAACATTGCCAGAGAAAATTGCTGTTAATAAAGGAAGACATAAAGGAAGGAGGAAAGTAAGACAGGACCATGAAAAAGAAAAACTAGAAATCAAATAACAACATAGCACTAGTAAGTCCTTACCCAGCAATAATAATGTTAAATGTGAATGGACTAAACTCTCAAATGAAAAGACAGTGGCTGAGTGGACAATAAAACAGGAGCCAACTATGTGTTGCTGCAAGAAACCCACTTCACATATAAAGAGACCCAAAGACTGCAAATAAAGAGATGGAAAAAGATATTCCGTACAAATGGAATCAAAACAAGAGCAGGAGTAAGTGGCTACAGTTCTATCAGATAAAATAGATTTCAACACAAAAACTGTAAAGGGGGACAAAGTTGGTCACTGCAGAATGTTAAAGGGATCAATTCAGCAAGAAGATATAACAATTCTAAATACATGCACCTAACATTGGAGTGCAGATATATAAAGCAAATGTTATCAGAGTTAAGAGAGAGATAGATGCCAAAACAATAATCGCTGGAGACCTCAGCCCTCCACTTTTAGCATTGGGCAGATCCACCAGACAGAAAATCAACAAAAATACATTGGACCTAAACTGCACTGTAGAACAAATGGATCTAGTAGAGATCAACAGAACGTCTCATCCAACAGCTGTGGAACACACACTCTTCTGCCCAGCTCATAAATGATTCTCAAGGAGAGACCATATGTTCGATCACTTAACAAGTCTAGAAAAATACAAAATGATTGAGTTTATACCAAGTATTTTCTCTGACCACCATGGAAAAAAAACTGGAAATCAATAACAAGAGGAACATTAGAAACTAAACAAACATGGAAATTAAACAATATGCTCCTGAATACCAGTAAATCAGTCAAGAGATTAAGAAGGAAATTTTGAAATTTCTCAAAACAAACAAAAACACAACATGTCGGAAACCTATAGGATACATACGAAGCATTGCTAAAAGGAAAGTTTATGACAATAAGTGGCTATATCAAAAAGGTACAAAAGTGTCAAATAAACAACCAAAAAATGCATCTCAAAGAACTGGAAAAACAAGAGCAAACCAAACCCCAAAGTAGTAGAAGAAATAATAAAGATCAGAGCAGAAATAAATGAAACTGAACCCCCCCCAAGTCAAAGATCAACAAAACAAAATGTTGGATTTTTTTGAAAAGATAAACAAAAATGACACAGCTTCTGCCAGACTCAGAAAAAAACAAAAAGAGGACACACAAATAAATGAAATCAGAGATGAAAATGGAGGCGTTACAACTGATATTGTAGACATCCAAAGGATCATTGGAGGCTACTATATGCTAAAAGTTGGAATAACCAGAGAACATGCATAAATTCCTAGAACCATACAAGCCAGCAACACTGAACCAGGGAGAAATCCATAATCTGAATAATCCAACAACAAGTGATAAGATATAAGCAATAATAAACAGTCTCCTACAAAGAAAAGCCCAGGACCCAATGGCTTCACTGATGAAGTCTACCAAACATTCAAACAACTGACACCAGTCCTACCTGAACGCTTCCAAAAACTCAAGGATGAGGGAATACTCCAAAACTCATTCTGTAAAGCCTGTATCAGCCTGATACCTAAACCAGACAAAGGCATAAGAACAACAAAACCTTAAAAACAAAGACAAAACAAAACTGTAGGATACTATCTCTGATCAACATAGGTGCAAAAATCCTCAACAAAATGCTAGCAAACCAAATTCAACAACGCATTACAGATCATTCATTATGTGCTAGTGTGATTCATCCAAAGAATGCAAGGATGGTTTACCATACACGATTTCATCCGTGCAATACTTTATATCAACAGAACATAGGATGAAAACATACCATAATTTCAACTGACGCTAAAAAAGCATTTGATAAAATTCAACACCCTTCATGATAAAAGCTGTCAAACAACTGGTTATAGAGGGAACTCACCCCAACACAATAAAGCCTTGTATGCCAGAACCATAGCTACTGTCATATTGAATAAGGAAAAACTGAACGCCTTTCCTCCAGGACAGTGATTTTTGGCTGGTGTGTAGCGGCACACTGGTGTTCCATGAGAGGATCTTAAGTGTGCTGTGAAAATTTTTCAAGCTCCTTAATTAAATTATTTTTTAAAGAAGTTGAAAGCACAGTAAGTATATTCATTCTTTAACTCCTTTGATCAACATAATTTAAGTGTGATATGGAAGTTTAATTATAGATTCAAGCATGCTTTGAGATAAAACAAGATTGAAAGACCCTACTCTGAGACCTGCGACAAGACAAGGATGGCCACTTTCACCACAGTTACTCAACATAGTACTGGAAGTGTTAGGTAGAGCAGTCAGACAAGAGAAAGAAATAAATGGCAGCCAGTTTGGAAGGGAAGACATCAAAGCATCCTTGTGTGCAGACATTGTGATATTATATGTGGGTCATTACAAAAGCGTTGAGATGCACAAAATTGAGAAATGTAAAATTGTGTGAATGGAAGCAAATGAAGGCCTCCCAGCAGCATCGATAAGCCGAGCAAGTTGGAAATTGCACGAGTGAATCAAGAAAGAACACTTTCGACTGTGTATCTTGGAAATGAAATAATGGACCATAACACATTGTGCCTCAAACTTTGTGTAGTGACTTATATATCTAGAGAAACCTAATATCTCCACTCATGAAAACCTATTAGAACTGACAAAAATATATAACAAAGTTGCAGGATACAACATCAACATAAAAAAATCAGTGGCATTTCAACATGCCAACAGCAAACAATCTGGAAAAGACAACAAGAAGGTAATCACATTTACAACTGCTACAAATAAGGCAAAATACCTACAAATAAACTTAACCAAAGAATTAAAAGATCTATATAATGAAAACTATAAAACATTGATGAAAGAAATTGAAGAGGACACACAAAAAATGGAAAGACAATCTATGCTCATGAACTGGAAGAGTCAATAGTGTTAAATGCCCATACAACCCAAACCAATCTATCGATTCAATGCAATCTCTATTAAAGTACCAATGACACTCTGCACAGAACAAGGAAAAAAAAAAAAAAAAACCTAACATTTACATGATACCACGAAAGACCCAGAATAGCCAATGCCATCCTGATCAAAAACAAGAAAGCTAGAGGCATCACATTCCCTAACTTCAAAATATATTAGTAGGGTAGAGTAACCAAAACAGCATGTATGGTATTTGGTATAAAAAATAGACACATAGGACAGTGGAACAGAATAGAGAACCCGAAAATAAATCCACACATGTATATTGAACTTCGACCATTTTGCCAAGACATACAGTGGGGAAAGATCAGTCTCTTCAATAAATGGTGCTGGGAAAACTGTGTATCAATATGCAGAAGAATGAAACTAGACACTCTTCTCTTACCATATAATAAAATCAAACCAAAGTGAATTAAAGACTTAGCTCTAAGACCTGGGCATCCAAAACTAGTAAAGGGAAACATAGGGGAAACACTTCAGGACCTTGGTCTGGGCAAGGACTTCTTGAGTAATACCCTCAAAGCACAGGCAACCAAAGCAAAATTGGAAAAAATGGGATCACGTGAACCTAAAAAGCTTCTGCACAAGAAAAGAACAATCAACCAAGGGAAGAGACAATACACAGAATGGCAAAAAGTATTGGCAAACCACCCATCTGACAAGGGTTTAATAACTAAAATATGTAAGTACTCCGACAACTCAATAGGAAAAAACTCAGACATTCTTATGGAAAACTGGGCAAAATGTCTGAATAGATGTTTCTCAGAAGAAGACATACAATTGGTGAGCAAGTAAATGAATAAATGCTCAACATCATTAGTCGTCAGAGAAATGCAAATCAAAACTACAAGGAGCTATCACTTCACGCCAGTTAAAATGGCTTTTATCCAAAAGACAGGCAATACCAAACGTTGGCAAGGATGTGAAGAAAGGCGACCCTCTAGTGGGAATGTAAGTTAGGGCAACCACTATGGAGAACAGTATGGGGGCTCTCAAGAAACTGAAACTAGAACCACCACATGATCAAACAATCCTGCTGCTAGGTATATATCCAAAGGAGGGGAATTCAGTATAGCAAAAGATATCTGCACTCTCATGTTTATTGTAGCACTATTTACGATAGCCAAGGTTTGGAATCAACCTAAGTGTCCATCGCGGGATAAATGGATAGAGAAATTGTGGTAAATAGACACAAAAGGAATTAAAGAATGAAAGTCTACCATCTGCAACAACATGAGTGGAATTGGATAACATTACCTTAAGTGAAATAAGCCAAGCACAGAAAGACAAATCCTGCATGATCTCCCTCATACGTGAGAGTTAAATGTTAAAAATGATAGATCTCCTGGAGACAGAAGGTAGAATGATGGTTACCAGGGGCTGGGAACGATTGAGGGAGGGGCAATAAAGTGAGGGGTGGATAATGAATACAACAATATAGTGAGAGTTAGATAGAGTGCACAATATTTGAAAGCACAACAAAGTGACCATAATCAACAGTAAGCTAAAATGTACCCTTAACTACACAGGTAGAATTGGAATATTCCTAACGCAAAGAAATGATAAATGCCTGAGGTAATGGATACCCCAGTTACCCTTAATTCACCTTGTATGCCTGGATCAAAACATCACATGCACTCTATGAACATATACAAGTATTGTTTATATATTATATACTTATAATAATTAAAAATAAGAAGACATATTAAAAATAGAAAATGAGGAAGGAAGATAAAAAGAACAATGCATCTGCAGTCCCCTTCATCCATTGCTCTCCATGGTCACCCAACTAACTCTACAGGTTTCCAGAGTATTCCTGACAATGATCTGAAGATTGGAGCTTCATGGTGGACCTTTCATGCACAGCATAATGAGTGAGTAGACCTCACAGGGGTCCTGTCAAATCACACTAAGCCATTTATTTTCTCCTGTAGGGGGAAAGCTGCGTCTCACTGCAACCCCCAAAGTGGTGTCCTCAGCATTGCAAGGTGGTCTGCTCAATCTTTCAGCCTTCCCTAGGGAGAGCACACTATCGCGAACTGCTCTCACAAAAGGTTGGCCCATACTCCCTGCACTAATTCCACAAATAGATTTGGTATTCCTGGGACTCCCGTTTGAGAAATGCACTGAGATCATGCCAGTGAGGGCCAACACGGGCTTTGCTTCTTTACATGACCCTGCCAGTCAGTTTTTTTTCATTCCCTGGCCTGAGATGGGCAATCTCGCTCTCAATGTCAGACAACAGGCAGGCAGATGGGGAGCTTCAGCCCACTGAACACCTACTTGCTCACATGTGGGATTTTTGTAACTTGTGGGACAAAGTAACGGAAGAAGGGCTGGATGGAAGTAGAATGATTTGAGCTATGTTTTTCTTGGGATAGATAGAATGGTGATGTCTTAGGCTGTACATGGGCCTAGGGAAAGGACCAGAGAGGAGCCAAGTATGACACTCAGGTTTCTGGCTAGAGTGACTTATAGCCTTGAGGTGCCATTAACCAAGATGGGGATCACAGGTAGTGTAGGAGGAGTATTCAGTGAAAGGCTGAAGGAGTCAGATGTAGACTTGCCTACTGCTAAAATTCATAGAGCTGACACGTTGGTGAGAAGCTGTCCTCAACATTCTCGGCAGTTACAAAGGAAGCAAACAGAATTCTATCCCATCCAGGAGGCTGATACACATATCATGTATGTTTTTGTTTTTGACATACATAATAACACATTTGTGTTTTGATGTATGGTGTAATGGTAGGGCTCAAATTAGTAGTTTTTAACAACATTGGGTAATATTTGTATGAAAAATTGATGAGAACACAGGAGGCTTTCCCAGGCCCCAATTGTACACTCAAGAGTGGACAATACTTATATTTTAGGGACACCAGAAACCACTGATGGTACACACCTTGAAGCATGGATTGGGAAGCTTCGACCTTGGCTTACGTTCCCATCAATGTCCTCTGGGGATTGTGAGGGGAGTGAGAACCATCTCTTTCCAGAGGCAAGAGCTAGGCTCATATTATTTACTTGCTGTGAGGACTACATGGCATAAAATGTATAGGGGAGTTCCAGGCAAAACCTGGCCCCTGGTAACAGTGACTTCCTACATCAACTGTGAGGTTAAGAGCTATTATTTTGGGGGGTGGCACCACTGGCAATAGCATCACCATTGGGCATTTAGTAATTAATAGTATTAACAGTGACCAATTATTTCATATGGACAGCTCTGTTTCTTCTTCTGCAATTGCCTGGATGAGGAATTAGTTGGACATGTGTCATGTTTCTCACTTTTCGTTATCTCCAAAGGTGGCTATCAGGAGCTTTCTAATTTTTCTTCACCACATTCTTGAGTGGTTGAGAAGGACTGATGTTGTTAGTATGTTGGGGGGGATGAGTCGAGAGCCTTACAGGAATACAAGCCTCTGCCTCACAGAAGGGCTGTGAGAATTACACACGATGCCCCCTCCGCAGAGCAGCTGAAGTTGTACCTGGCCCATAGCCAGCACTCATCAACTTCCTAGAGATCAAGACCTTTGGGACAGGCTTTGGATGCCATTTGTCCTCAGATCCTCTAGTAGCAGTCATCTGCATGACCACCATGATGATACTAGCAATAGCTGCTAAGGCTGAGAGCTTGCAGTGAGGAGGGTTTTGGGCTGCTGAAATTATTGCTGAAGGTATATCACACCCCCTTTCCTTTGATCCCAGCTGAAGTCAAAGGACCCACCTCTCCGACACTTGCAACAGAAGCTTAGGACTGTTTGGGGTTTTAGAGAATTGACCAGGAGAGAGTCCATTACTTAGCCACAGTCACAGCTAATGGGGAGGGGACTTCTAATCCCAGCCCCCAGATCTCCTGACTTTCATTACAGTGTTCTCTCTGGCAGGCCCATTATCATGTCCCTTCTTCTGCAATACCTTGCCTTGTTTGAAGGAGACACTCTCCTCTGAGGACAAAACAGGGCTAGTTTTACTATGTACTTTATTCCTTATATGCATAGGAGGAGGCAAGAATGAAGATGCTCCAGTGTTGGCCAATAGCCTTCCATGGGTCCACGTCAGTGCACAGCTTTTGGATCATTCACACATAGATTAGGATCCTAGGATAGAATCTTGGGGGGGAAATCCCTGCACCTTTTCTCAGCCTTGCTTTCCATATTTGAAAACCAGGGTAAAAAGGTAGAGTGATGTCAGGAAGATGGCAGAATAGAACAACCCATGGCATCTCCCTCCCCATAAAAGCACCAACAGAAATTAATCAAAGACAAGAATACCACCCTGAATTCACCATAACATGGGGGAGAAGTGAAGAAAATGCCTGGGTTCACACAATTGTGAGAAGTCACAACCAGTAAGAGGAAAGGTCATTCTAGACTATACCACCTCCCTAGACTCATAGTTTCTGAAGTGAGAGGAAGGAATTGGAGGTGCATGTACAATCTGTCTACCGATCTGGGAATCTTCAAGGGAAGTCTGCTCTGGTCTCATTTCACAGAACCATAGGGAGTGCCAGGAGAGCTAAACCATCTGGGGTGAATTGGAGACAAAATGTAGGTGTACTGACCACAGTGACTAGCACGTGGATCTTGGCAGCTGCTCTGTGCTGCAACAGGCATGCCAATGCTGAGGAGACTCGTGGGAGCCATAGCACTGTGGGGGACACAATCTCCAGGAAAGTCCAAGTCAGTGGCCATATTTCTCACAAAACTCAGGTGATCGATCTGGAAACAACCAAATGGTTGGAGACAAGCACCAGTGCACACTTAAGTCTCTCCCAGACCAAGAAACAATGGCTGGGCACTGACTTGGTTCCGGTGCAGCATTTTAGTCTGGTGCTCACTATAAAGTCTTTCTCAGACTGGAAGCAAGAGCAGGGCCCGGGATTACGTTCCAATAATAAGTAGTAAAGGCCTAAACCACCAAAGACCAGCTACAAAACCTGAAAGAAGGGGCCATCTCCTCAAATGCACAAGCATCAACATAAAGACTTGGAGATTGTGAAAACTCAGTGTGATATGACGCCACCAAATGAAATCAACAAAGCTCCTGTAATGCATCCAGAACAATTGAATATCTATGGAATGCCTGACAACAAATTCAGAATAGTTCTCTTAGAGAAGTTCAGGGAATCACAAGAAAATATGGATAGAAAACTAAATAAAATTGGAAAACTACCCAGGAAAAAGAATTGGACATTTGACAAAGAAAAAGAAACAATTTTTTATTTTTTTATACTGACATTTTGCATATTTAATTAGGTATTCAATTGTTTTTTTAACTTTTTTTTATTGAATCATAACTGTGTACAATAGTTCAATCATGGAGTACAGTGTGCAGGCTTCATATACAATTTGAGATAATTTCATCCACCTTTTCAACATAACATTCGTGAGATTTTCTCACTTACTGTATGAAAACATTTGTGTTAGAAACAAATTTTTAAAAAGCAAATACAAGTCCCAGAAATAAATAATACAGAAACTAAAGTAAAATAAAAATAAAAACTACTTAGAAAGCGTCAACAGCACACTTGATCATACAGAGGAAAGAATCAGTGAGCTTGAAGACAGAACATATAAAATTACCCAATCAGAGAAGCAAAAAGAAAAAAAAAAGTTTAAATGGTGAAGAAGGTCTATGAGAACTCTGGGAAACCATCAAGGAAACTAAACTCCACATAACAGGAGATCCTGAAGGAGACAAGTGATAAAAAGAGCCTGGAAAGTATATATAAGGAAATAATCGAGGAAACTTTCCCAAATATGTAGGAAAATTACAAGCATCCAGGTGCAGGAAGCTCAGAAGTGACCAATTGAAGTCAACCCAAGGGGAAATTTCCCAAGGCATGTCATAGCCACATTACCAAAGACCATAGGCGAAGAAAAAAATGCTCACAGAATCAATAGAAACGAAACACGACACATTCAACAGAACCTCAGTAGAGTTTTCAGCAGATTTCTCAGCAGAAACCCTGGAGGTCAGGAAAGAGGGGGGTGATGTGTTCAGAAGTGCAGAAGGAAAAAAAGAATGCCAGTCAAAAACACTGTATCCTTTAAACACAACAGAGAGATAAAGAGTTTCCAAGAAGAAATGCCCAGGAAATTTATCAACACCAGGCCTGTCTTACAAGAAATGTTAAAAGGAGTTCTCCCATCTGAAAGAAAAGCACACTGACACTTAAGAAGTAAACATCTGAAGGTATAAAACTCACTGGGAAAAGTAAGAAAACAAACAAATTTAGAATCCTCAAATGCTGTAATTGTAATGTGTAAACCATGTGTGTCTTAAGTACAAAGCCTAAAGGACAAAACTATTAAAGATAATAGGAAATACAACAATCGGTAAAGAGATAGGCAACATTAAAAAGATGTAAATTAAAAAAGCAAAAAGGCAAAATGTGGGGGAGTTGGGATGTATTAAAAGCCTGAGTTTGGGCACCCGCTTCTCAGTGAGAGCTGTCCTCACTGCGCCCAGCGGCCCAGTCTAGGTGGTGTCCAGTGATTTGATTAGTTTCATTTCTGCCCTCACACGGCAGGCAGCCAGGGAGAAGACCGCCGGGAGCCCCCAAACACCCTCTCACAGTAACCGAGAGAGCCACTCTGCAGTCCCAGCGTAGCTGACAATTTACTGGTTCATCAGTGAAATGATATTAAATTATGAAGATGTAAGGAAAAAATCCTACACTAACATTGTCACAGTTTGAAAGTTTGGAATCACCAGTGGACCTTATCCCAAAAATACCATTGTGTGGACCCCAGCCTCAGAGACTCTGACTTGGCTTCTCTGCAGAATGTCAAACAAAGATCGAGACATTGATTCCAACTGTTCATTCTTCATCAAGACCGAACCCTCTAGCCCAGCCTCCCTGACGGACAGGGGCAACCACCACAGTCCTGGTGGCTCTTCAGACACCAGTGGGAGCTACAGTTCAACCATGAATGGCCATCAGAACGGACTTGACTCACCACCTCTCTACACTATTGCTCCTATCCTGGGAGGTAGTGGGCCTGTCAGGAAACTGTGTGATGACTGCTCCAGCACCATTGTTGAAGATCCCCAGACCAAGTGTGAATACATGCTCAACTCGATGCCCAAGAGACTGTGTTTAGTGTGTGGTGACATCGCATCTGGGTACCACTATGGGGTAGCATCATGTGATGCCTGCAAGCCATTCTTCAAGAGGACAATTCAAGGCAATAAATATAGCTGCCCTGCCACGAATGAATGTGAAATCACAAAGCGCAGACGTAAACCCTGCCAAGGCTTGCCGCTTCATGAAGTGCTTAAAAGTGGGCATGCTGAAAGAAGGGGTGCTTCTTGACAGAGTACGTGGAAGTTGGCAGAATTGTAAGCACAGAATAGACTTGGAGAACAGTCCATACCTGAATCCTCAGCTGGTCCAGCCAGCCAAAAAGCCATATAACAAGATTGCCTCACATTTGTTGGTGGCTGAACCAGAGAAGATCTATGCCATGCCTGACTCTACTGTCCCCGTCAGTGACATCAAAGCCCTCACTACCCTGTGTGACTTGGCTGACCGCAAGTTGGTGGTGATCATTGGATGGGCAACGCATATTCCAGGCTTCTCCATGCTGTCCCTGGCAGACCAGATGAGCCTTCTGCAGAGGGCTTGGATGGAAATTTTGATCCTTGGTGTCGTATACCGATCTCTTTCGTTTGAGGAAGAACTTGTCCATGCAGACGATTATATAATGGACGAAGACCAGTCCAAATTAGCAGGCCTCCTTGATCCAAATAATGCTATCCTTCAGCTGGTAAAGAAATACAAGAGCACGAAGCTGGAGAAGGAAGAATTTGTCACCCTCAAAGCTATCGCTCTTGCTAATTCAGACTCCATGCACATAGAAGATGTCGAAACAGTCCAGAAGCTGCAGGATGTCTTACACGAGGCACAGCAGGATTACGAAGTGGGCCAGCAAGATGCTGATGACGCTGCTGCTGCTGAGGCAGACCTCCACCAAGGCCGTGCAGCACTTCTACAACATGAAACTGGAAGGCAAAGTCCCCATGCACAAACTTTTTTTGGAAATGCTAGAGGCCAAGATCTGACTAAAAGCTTCCTGGGCCTTCCCATTCTGCATGCTGAAAAAGGGAAAATAAACCCAAGAGTGATATCGAAGAAATTTAGAGTTTCGTTAACAACATCAAAAATCAACAAAGACTGCACTGATAATTTAGCAGAAAGATTACGAAGCAGCTTTCTGATTCCTCCATATCGTCCCGAAAAAGTTTCTTTCTGTTTTCTCTCTCATCGTCTTTTCTTCACCCCCCACCCCCCCACTTCTTCATTTCCCCTTCCTCTTCATCCTTGTTAACTCCTTGGCTTCTTTCATTACTGGCTCCTTCCCTCCTTCATTTTAATGCCTGCCTGTTTTTCTGCCTTCTTTCTTTCTTTTCTTCTCCTATTCTGCTCCTTGTGTTTTTCCAATCCCCTCCCTTCTTCTAAATTTTGTTTTTTTTTTTTTTTAATAATTTTATTGAATCATAATTATGTACATTGGTGCAATCACAGGGCACGATTCATATACATTCAGAAATATTTTGATCATACTGTTACAGATATCCTTCATGGCATTTCCTTGATCACT
>CAUYON010100327.1:0-27829 GCA_963573935.1 Arctocebus calabarensis | reverse complement strand
TATGCAGCCTTAAAGAAAGATGGAGACTTTACCTCTTTTGTGTTTACATGGATGGAGCTGGAACATATTCTTCTTAGCAAAGTATCTCAAGAATGGAAGAAAAAGTATCCAATGTACTCAGTCCTAATATAAAGCTAATTTATAGCTTTCATATGAAGGCTAAAACCCAATTATAGCACAGGAATACAGGGAAAGGGGAGGGGAGGGGAGGAGGGAGGATAGGTGGAGGGAGGGCAATTAGTGGGAACACACCTACAGTGCATCTTAGCAGGGTACTGGTGAAACTTATTAAAGGTAGAATATCAATGTCTTTATATAGTGATCAAGAAAATTCCATGAAGGCTATCTGTAACAGTACGATCAAAATATTTCTGAATGTATATGAAGCACATCGTGCCCTATGATTGCACCAATGTACACAATTATGATTCAATAAAATTATTTAAAAAAAAGATGCTAACAACTATTTGCCAAAAGTAATTAGCCAATGATAAAGCTCTAAGTTAACCACTGAAATGAGAAGGCCACCATTTCTTTCATAGATTTACAAACAGCTGGTTTCCTTGCCATAGATATTTTCCACAGGGTCCTTCCATGTCTCCATTCCTCAGTATGATTTGTCTTCATATTTCAAACATAGTCCTTGCCCTCTACCTTGTTTTTGCCTCTATTCATCACCAGTGGCTACTCCCAAGCTCACTATCTCTTTGAACCCGTCAATAACCTGATCCCCACCTCAACTCTGGAGATCTAATTTTATTTACTAATTTACAGATAATAAAGAAGCATCCTTTAACTTTTACTTCAATCATTAGTAGACTTCCATAATTTCCAGGCATATTTCTCACTTTGAACATACCGTTGTGTGCTTATAATAAAAAGATAGTAAAATGTATTGAGTAATTATTGTATGCCAATTATTTTCTATGTGGTTGATAAATAGTAACTAATTTATTCCTAATGCATGCTGTAATGTGGATATTATTATTATTTTCCAGAAAAGATGACTGAGGCCCACAGAAACATAATCCAGGATCTGAGAGTCCAGCTCTGTAGCCCTGGCTCCCACCCACTGGGATCCAGTGTCTTACACTGACCACTACTTTACATATCTAGCTCCCTGGAGGGCTGTGTCAGATGAAAGTACAATTGCCCTTTATTAATAAGGCTTATATCTCAAGTACTAGATATAGTTCCTGGATCATAGGGAAGTAGGAAGAAAGGAAGGATGGATGGAAGGAAATGAATAAGGGAAGGAGAAAGAGAAGAATAAAGGAACACAATTAAAAAAAAAATACAGTTGTCATTTTAAGCTGTAAGTATCTTCTGGACTATACCAATTTATTTACCAAAGACCAAGAAGCAAACAAACAAACAAAACTCTCATCCACCCAAAGCAAAGAAGCTAAGTCCTTATTTAAGCATAACTCTTTTCTCCTAGGACACTGAAAACACAAGACATACTAGAGTTTAAATGATCGTGTATTTAATCAATCACTCAGTCAGAAAATGCCTATCAAATATATATTGTTTGAGATACCAGAGTGTTTCCCCTTTTCTCTTTTCTTTCAGGGAAAAGTATCATTCTATAACTTATGGATTATAACTGTTAATTATCCGTCTTACCCTTTTGAAATGTAAGCTCCATCAAGGTATGTTTCTTTTCCTTATTACCTGATAATTCCTGGGCACCTACAAACATGCCTAACACAGATTACACATTCAATAAGTATTTGTTAAATGAACAGGTTGGCATGGAGAGTTATAGAAGTTGAATAGAGCATGGTGCATTTAATAAATGGAAAGGAATTATCAGGATTTGGGGCCCAAGTGGAGGAAAATGTAGAGTCAAGAGTCACTGAGAACATTTTCAATGAGAATAGTGAATGATAATTACCAATAACCATATAGAGAATAAAAAGCGGGCAGGGGAGAGAGAGGAAAAGAGAGAGAGTTTGGGGAAGTTACAACTTAAATTTTGACTATGTTGAGTTTGAGTTGCATGTAGAATATACGGATGGATTCTAGTAGATAACCCCAAATAAATACCTACCTAAGAATTCCTAGCACACAACTGTCATGAGGGCCAAGGTATTCAATATCTAAATATGAACATCAATATTTGTGACTATGTTTATAGCTTATTCTTTGCTTTTTTAGCTTTTGATCGTAAAACTATAAGTTATAAAATAGGACTGAAATAAAAATAAAATAAAAATTATATCTTAGAACTCAGTGTATATTCATGTATGTGTCTGGCTAATGTGAGATATTTAGAGTGTGAAGTAGAGTGCTCCAAATTTTACTGATTAAGCATTCAAGGGAGCTGGTTAATTACAGTTATTTTGTCTTATATGTTAGGATTATTTTCACTAATTCAAACAATGATCTCAGAAAATATGTGTTGCTTCTATCAAGTTATGATAAATCAATATGGATTTAACATCTACGAGTTCAAATGAAATTTAGAGTTATTCTCTAAGTGAAAATGTAGCAACAAAGATTTCCAGATGTTTAAAAGGCAATTCAATTGTTATTTCTTTAAGTTATAACTTCTTCTGCATTTAGGAATGTCTTAGTAATCATCAAAATGTCTACATGGAAGACAAATAATTTGAAAAAGTCTTGACTTATTGGTGGTTCACAAATTATGTAAGCAAAATACATTTAAGCATATTTAATAGCATACATAGTATTGCAATTAATGAGTTGAGAGAACAATAGAAAAAAAAACTTTCTCCTCCAACAAGGTGAGAAATATCTATGTTTATATATTAACCACTTTAATGTGTTTGTGGGTCACAAAAAGTTAATATTATGATGAAAATGGGGGAAAGTTTCTAAGTCCAAGTAAGGGACGGACACTAGCAAGAAAGATGAAAATCTATACAAACAAAAGTATAGTCCAAGTTAATGTACATAAAAACATACATGTCAGCAAATACACAATTTTGCTTCTACCATCAAAATGATTATTTCTCAATGATAATTCCTTTAAATACCACATTTCTAGTATATTTAAATGTTTATTTACAGATTATCATGTTTTTGTTGGGAAAGCTGGACAATATCTGAGGGGCTCTCTAACTCTTATTAGAAGTCCATACCAGCTGCAGTTTCATAACAGAATAAAGACAACAGCATTCCTGAAATTAAAATGTAAAACAAGAAAGAAAATGTGGCTTTAGAAAATTTAAATTATACTCAAAATTATTGAAGCTTCGTGTGTATCTAGAATGTTCATTTTCTTTTTCCACTTATGCTGAAATGAAGATACTCGGTAATTATTTTATAAATGCAAATCATCTGCATTGACTTTGTCTACCAATTAGATTTGTTAACTAATTGTTCAATATTCCACCTGACTTGTATTCTAGGACATGGATTTTTAAATAACTCAAGGAATTATCATAAATAAAAGTGAGACTATTATAGAGTACATGTAAGTACTTAAAAAATGTTAACTAGCTATAATTTTGCCTAGTGTGTGTTTAATAAGTATTTAATGTTTCTTTCAAGTTGCATTTACATTATTCAATGAAGCTCAGACTGAACAACTAAATGACATATAAGCTGAATGTCCAAATTAGATCCAGAGTAAAGTAGGGCAAACAGCCATCCACTGATGTGAGGAGATCGATCAGAAATGGGCTTCTCCCTTTTTGCTACTATATTATTTCGATTCATTCTAATCAGGTACATTGCCCACAAATTAATACTCATAAACACACACACACACACACACACACACACACACACACACACACACATACCCGTCCAAGAAGCTTCCAATGAAATCATTGACTAGAATGGGAATATTTTCCTCTGTTTATTTGTATGCCCTCTACATTTGAAAGTAAATGTTAATTCTAGTTTTTAATTTCCAGAATTGAATTACAGCAGAACCTCGATAGCTGACCACCTCCCTAACTGACCCCCTTTTTAAGCTGACCTAATTTCACACAGCGGACATGTGCCTATTGTACTGATATGTACAGTTCCTTACGTGGACCTTCTCTATATGTTGATGAGTCTGCTACAGTCCTGGTCAGCTCACATATGTTCTACTGTACTTTTCTCGCAGGTATGAGCACGTGATTTAGTAACTCCTACATGGGTGTACCCAATCACTACTTCTGTTATACACAGGCAGAGAATCTCTGGAGTGTCTTCTCCTTCAGCAGCACACTTTTCCTCTCCATTTAGGCCAATGAGAACTACTGTCAGGTGCAGTGGTCTGGGAGCAGCAAGTTTTAGCAGGAAATTGTTATTGAAATACAGAGTTGGCGAGAGCAGCTCAAAATGAGTCAAAGGTGAATTCACTTTCAATCTTTGTTTTGAGCCAAGAATAAAATAAAAACCTTAAAACATTGTTCAAAAAAAAATTATAATTTATAACTAATAATACTCAGAACTAAGAACAAAGTTTCATAAGTCTTGTGTTTCTCATTACAAACTTGTGTACCATGTGTAGTTATACTCGAAAACAAAGTTTAACCATTCTAGGCCAATCAATTTTCTAGAATTCCAACAACAGTTTTAAAAAAGCCTAATTACTGGATCTCCCCTACTTTTGCATTAATGATGTACTAAGTTTGCACAACCCTGGAGGAAAGAGAATCTTACCAAATGTCAGATTTGATCAGTAGTTTACAGAGTTAATAAAGGTTAAAATAAATCTTCTACCATCCTTCCTCAGGGCAGGGTAGGGCATGAAACCAAACAATAACAAGAATTATTTTAGGCATTTTATTTATTTGTTCAACTAGTATTTATGTAGTACTTAATGTGTTTCAAGTAATATACAAGTTGCTGGGCATGGGATAATGAACACAAAGATGAGTCTTCTTTCAAATAATTTATATTTTAGCAGTAAAGACAGATATTAAATGAATAAACAGTTATGGGATGGTAACTATTTCATAATTATTTATATATCATTGTAATAAGTCTCAAAAAAATTGCCATGATGGAATGATATTTTAAAATGTCAATCCATATATTTTCTATATGTTTTCATGGGGCCCTTGGGCTTTCCTCATTTAGTCAATTAACACTTATGCTTTTGCCAGGGAAGAGATGCCACAACTCAAAGTAAAAAAAATAATAATTGGATGCCAGGAGACCATAGGCTGTCAAGGAAGGTGGATGGATTCAAGTTGACCCCGAGAGGTTTTGTATTTCATGACAGCAGCACAGTCCTCGTGCTTAAGTGTAACCAAAAACATGACAAAAGGCTTCTCAGAGATCTCCATGCCCCTGATGGGAAATGGGACTAGCAGAATTTTGCTAGGGGATACAAGAGGAGGCTGAAAAGGAAGGGAGAAATAGAAAAGGACCAGTTCTGAACAGGGGAACAGTTCTGAACAGGATTGGCAGGCAACCAGTGTGAACTAGGGGATCAATACCAGGATGCTGGACTTTTCAGAGGTTCATACTCTGGCCATGACCTTGACACTCGATGGCCTTGCCTGAAGCCTTGCTTCTGTGTACTTAAATAAATCCTGCTTTGAGTTATTGTTGTACCCTTCCCCTCCCTTTTATGGTTACTTCTTTCTGCCCACCTAGACTTAACAAAAAAGAGGAACACGGGACCCTATTTTTTTGTCAGGGACCCACCCATTCTAAATTTTCAAGTTTTATTTTCTACTTTTCTTCATATCTTCAGAGCATGAGACGGTTTTATCTAATGTAATCAAGCAGCTCTACTCTTTACTTACAGGTTTGTTTTCTAAATATTTTGCCTATGCCCTGAGTTCCTTCTTTTTCTCTAGAAAAATAAGCTTTCCAAACTTAAAAGCTTAGAGTTTATCAACTTTTACTTTGCATTTCAACTTGTTATTTCTTTTCTGACTTTTGGGGGAATGACCAATGGTACAATGATATATAAGAGAAAAAACATCAGTTAGCATTTCAAGAGCTTAACCTACTACATAATTATTTATATATAGCTGTAATAAGTCTTGAAGAAAATTGCCAAGTTCAGGAAGAGTATAAAATAGTATGAAGCAAAGTCAGGATATAAATTAATTAGAAGAAATGAAAAAGGGAGCAAAAAGGGGGGAGAAAAATAATAAAGGTGTTCATTTATATTCAAATGTGTGGGTGGAAGAGATTTCTTTTTATCTGACATCCAGTAATTAATAGAACTGGTAATACCATGAAATTATCAAGGCAAGATCTTAGATCTTGAAAAGACATGAAAAAAGACATAACTGTTCTATTTTGACATCAGAATTTATTTTACTTATTTTTGAGCACTGAAACTTTAAGATATTGATATATCAGTTATTCATATCATGATATAAAGATAATATTTTAATTGCAAGTAGCAAAATTACTGAATCTCAAAGCAGACCCTTTCACTTCTAAAATTTTCCAAAAACTCCCATGAAGAAAATACTCTCTCCTCTCTCTCAGTTCAAACCTTCTCCCAAAGTCCTTTCCCCAAAAGCTGATTTAAAGTCTTGGTCACAGGATGTAGATAAAGAGGCTTTATGTAGATAAACATAGTCAATACTATTTCACTCATTTTCATTTTTTTTAGGTTTATAACTAGTTTAGGTTTATCACAGAATGCCCAACGAGTTAACAACAAGTAGCCCTGGTGATTGCCCCTTAGTAGACATAACCCACTAAAAATCTGTGTGAATAGGTCACATTCTAAAAGGCAAAGTCTTGACTGTTCTCAGCTGACAAATTCTTTGGAAGTTTCTTAAAGGAATAAGCTGACAAGGCTTACATATTTCAACTTTAAAATGAAAGGAATCTCTGAACTTTCCCTCTTTAGCATCAAACTCCCTTAACCTCCCCAAACACACACACACACACACCCCATAACAACAATAACAACAACAAAATGCATAGGTTAAGATTCTTTCCATACTTGTATATGCACATACACCCCTTCTTTCCTTGGAGCCTACTTGATTCTGAATTTACCCTTCACTTCTTATTACTCATCTTTAATCCTTTCATTTTCCTCCATAGTTTGGATTATATTTTCTCATCATAAAAATGGATAGTTGTGGCTTAGAAAATGGAAAACTGGAGCCACTGTGAACTAGAGCAAAGTTGAAGACAACTAGAAATGTTCTAAGAGTATTTTCCATGATTCCATGAGCTTTCCTGACAACTGGTCCTTCTTGCCTCACTGTGTCCTGGGGTATAATACTCAAAGTCCATGATGGAAAACACCACAACTTCAGGGGTAAGAACTTTCCTTTTCATAAAATTAAATTATTTTTCCATGCAAGTTCAATTATCGTACATAGTATTAACTCTGAAGTTGTGAGTCTATTAAAAATCCTTGGGTACTGGTTGGTTCTGTGAAGCTCAGCTGCATGTGGCTATTGGATCGCATATCCAGTTTCTCTGCCATGTAAGAAGAAAACATCTCAAAATATAACTATTAGTTGGCTTTGTGGTGTTGGGTTAGTATGCTAGTCTGAGGTTAGAGCAGAGATGAAATCCTGAGCCCTGGGCTTTGTATTATATAGTATTGTATTTTTGATGTTGCACTTAAGGGTCAATTACTGTTTCCATTATAGACCTTGTTTTTCAAGGGTTTATAGCTCACCAATTTTCATTTTGGTACGCAAGCTGCATGAATATACAGGTTTTAAAAATAGTTTAAATTGAGCAGTGCCATTTTTAGATACAAAGCAGTAAAATACACTTTTCATTGGTTTCAGTTTGTTTTCAATGCCTCCCATCTAAACATTTATGCTATCTTAAAATGCAAAAAATGCACATTTTTCATACATTTTTGCAACAGCTTTGCATAGAGGAAATATAAAAGGGAGAAAAAGTATATTAAATGAAAACTTCATGGAGGAACACAAAATATCTCTTTTCCTGTGAAGATTTATAGGTAAATGTCAGTTTAGTCAATGTCCTCAAAAATTAACAAATTAATCAATCAAAACTTCCAAAGCAAGGGCACTATTTTAATATCATGGTGGTACTAAATATGGTGGTACTAAAATATCTCCTCGCCTCCAATTTACTTAAAATCCTAGTTCTTGGGATCATTATGAGAAATAGACCTGTTTCCTTGGGACTCCAGATTTCTTTCTTCCTTCTCAAGTAGCCAAACCTCATGGAATCTAACTAGGAAGACAGTAATGCTAAGCACAACAGTGTTATACATTCAGGTATTGTAGTGATAAACCATGTGACTAAGATTGTAAAGGCCCAGGGCCCACTTACTGGTGTCTTGCAAAAAGAGCAAGGGATTCCATATAAGGATAAATGACCAGATATGAAAAATAAACTCATCTATGGTCTTACAAGCTTTAAAACTCTCAACTCTGACCATCAGAATTAGGAAATCCTTACTTAAGGGTGAATTGTTTTTACTACGATTCTGCATTTTCAAAATCATTAAACAATGTTATTTTAATATAAGCTAAATTTCTTAAAAGAATTGTATATCGTATTTCTACTCCCTCACCTAACTGACTCCCCTCAACCTATTCCTATTTAAACTACCATTCTATTCACTCTGCTCAACCTACTCTGACCTAGGTTACCAACAACCCCCTTGGGGCTACTGCCAATTAATAAGGCTTTGCTTTTAGCTTTTATCCAAATGCATATGTATTTAGCAGATTGTCACAATTTTCTATCATTTCTCTTTCTTGTCATTTTTTTGTTCAACCCAGTATCTACCCTTCTCCCTCTACTGTCATCTCAACTTCCCATTTGGGATTTCTCTATTGGTGTGAAGTTTTGCTGTGAGGTGACAGATGCTTCCCATTAAGGAAACTGAGGCAGCAGAGGGCAGTGCTTTAAGCAAGGTTCAGCCAATCAGATGTGGTCTCTGAGGGCTTGATAGCTTTATCAAGTCAAGCTTGGATGTAGGGATAGTTAGAGACCATATCTGTGCTCAGGCAAGATATCCCCCAGCATTGGGGATCAAGAGATGACAAGAGATCGTCAGCATTGTGTTTGTTATTGTTTATGTTATCTAGTTCTACAGAGCCCACTTTGTTCATACCTATTTTCCAAATTGGAATCTTTATATTCTCCTCATTTTCTGTTATCTTCAGCTATTCTTCAATAAATTTAAATTTTGCTTAAGATAGTAAGCCATTATTGCTTATAAAATGAACGTTGATATAATGTATAATTCTCTGACTCAGCTTTCTGATAGCTTTTATAAATTCACTTTCCTCTGCCTATTCTTTAAGTTACTAATACATTGTAATTCCTTCAGATGCTTTCTTATGTCCTTCCTCATTTCACTCTACATTATCTACAGAGATTATTGCGACCATTCCTTTGACTTCAGCTATCATCCATATGCTAATAGATTTGCCAAATCTGTACAGCCATTCAAAATCTCTTTTTGGACCTTATATTTCTTTATTCATGCTATTTGTTAATTCATTTATTCTATAAATACTTACTAAACTACTATACATCAGATACATGATAGGCCATATATATGTGTATATATGCACATATAAGAATGCATATATATACTTGTACGCATACATTAAAGTCACAATAAGAAGCAAAATGATAAGGTTTTCCATTTAATGGAAGTTTGCTTGCATGTATATACCCAACCCACATACATGCACACACACATATATATACTTATATGCATATATTAGGATAATAATAAAAAGCAAAGTGATAAGGTTTGCCAATAAATGGAAGTTTGCTTAGTGGATTTCATAATAAATGAACTCTATAATGTTATGAATCACTAATCAAATGTATTTCATAAGTTAATCTTTAGTGTCCAGGACCTGGGCCACGGACCACTACCAGTGTGTGGCCTGTTAGAATCAGGCCACCCAGGAAGAGGTGAGCAGGAAAGCTTTATCTGTGTTTACAGCCACTCCCCATTGCTCATATCACTTCCTGGGCTCCACCTAACATCAGATAGCCTTCCTATAGATCTATCCCCAGGTCCATGCAAAAATGGTCTTCTATAAAATGGGTCTCTGGTACCAAAAAGATTTTTGCAGACCACTAGTTTAATGAATTCCATAGATCCCACATAATATTCCACATTTTCACTTAAATATCTCAAAAGTACTAAGTTTATTATCTTTCTCCCATATCTACACCAGTATATTCTGCCTACCAGGTTCCCTATTTTAATGAAATTATTCAATTGCTTATGTTAAGAACCTATGACTAAAACTAACTTTTCCTTTTACCCCAGCCCTGCCTCTGCTCCAATCATTAAAGTGTATTCATTCACCTTTCTCAATATTGCTAGAAATTTTCAACTTCTCATCGCTATTTCTGAGCTGCCCAACAGTGGCCTTCATTCTCCTTCTCTAAAGTCAGCCCTGTAGCGTCACTGCTAGTCTTGGCTTCTATGTCCAAATTTAGCAAGAGCAAACTTGAAAAAACACAAGCCCATTTGTGATCACTTTTTAAATAAAACTTTGAAATTTTCATGATAATCTGAAAGTTAAATGAAAACTCTTTTCAAATCCCTCCCCTTCTCTTTGTTCACATTTCTAATACCTCACTTGTTGCCCCACACTCTTCTCACTCCAGCCATCAGAAATCTTCCCATGTCAGCAAACAAACCATGCTCTTTCACCTGCCTTCCACTTGGCATATTTTCCCAGTTCTGTGTTAATTCCAGTCAGACCAATTCCATTCATTCCCAAGGTACTGTTACTTTGCTGAGGAAGACTCACTCTTCCTATAAGACTATGTTCTACATCCTCTCTTAAGATTCATAAAGCATCTTGTTCTGCCCAGCACTCATTACTTTGTATTATTACCTGGTATATTTTATGGGTTGATTTCATCAGCCTGTAAGATGTTTGAAGACAGGAGCCCTATCTCGTGTACAGTGTATTTTTCTCCAAAGCACATAGTAGGTGATCAGTAAGTGTTAGCTATACAAATTAATGGTTAATGCCAATCTGAACACTTGCTTTAAAATATTTTTTTTATAGTTTCATGTCTTAAGTTTAAAGACCTCTTGATCCCTTGCTTAGATGTAACACTGCATTGCTCCACCTGCAAGTCAAAAGGTCAGCCAGACTGAGTGACCAGAAACAGAGATTCCGTCTTTTGATGCGTGAAGTGAGAAGAAATCTATGACAATTTCAATCCAACACAGATGACTTCTGTTTATTTTAATTACTGACATACTTAGATGTATTTTCACTTTTGTATTTTGAGCTTTATACATATTCAGCTTTATTTTTCTCATTTCTTGTGTTATTTTGAATGATTCAGTTTTATTTTTAACTTTTTTCCTATGTAGATATTTAAGATAAATGCTCTATTTCCAATTCTACTAAGATCATTTGACTTTATGAAGTAAAATGTTAAACAATACCATACCTTCTAATCAATTTAAGGTCCTTGAAAGATTTTAATTCGGATAGCAACTTATCTCCCCACTTCTTTAGAATTAGAGGTTATTATTATCCTGTATTTTAATTCTTCTTGTGAATCCCATTAAATTATATATTTTTATTATTATTTTATATAAACACTGTTTAAGTATACCACCATTTATTGTTGTTTGATCAATTTTTTAATATCTTCTTTTTCAAGTAAATTCCTTCTTTAGTTCTTTCTTTTCTTAGTGTCTGCTGACACTCAAATTACTTCAGAATTTATTTTATTCCAAGAATTTTTTTATTTCTATAAATTGAAGTAATTGTGCAAGTGCATTTTTGTTACATGCATATGCTGAGTAGTGGTGAAGTCTGGGTTTTTAGTGTATCCATCACCCATAAAATGTGCATTGTACTCATTAAGCAGTTTTTCATCTTCCACCTCCCTCCACCCCCTTACCCTTCTGAGTCTTCAGTGTCTGTCAAATCACACTCTATGTCTATATGTACACGATATTTAACTTCTCACTTCTAAGTTAGAACATGTGGTATTTGTATTTCTGTGTCTGAGTTGTTTCACTTAAGATAATGACTTCCAGTTCTATCCATTTTGCTGCAAAAGACACTAGTTCTTTTTTTTTAAATGACTAAATTATATTCCATTTTTATATATACCACATTTTCTTAATCTGATTATCTATTGACAGACATTTAGATTGATTTTTATCTTTGCTACTGTGAATAGTGCTGTGATAAATGTATGAATGAAGGTATCTTTTTATTATGATGATTTATTTTTCTTTGGATAAATGTCCAGTAGTGAGATTGCTGGATCAAATGGTAGTTCTATGTTCAGTTGTTTGAGAAATCTCCACAATTTTTTCCATAGAAGTAGGGCTAATTTATTTCCTTTGTTGTTGTAACACTGTTTAGCTAGTTTCTCAGGCAGGCATGGCAGTTGTCTTCTCTGAGTTGTCATTTGGATCTCCATGAGAAAAGGCGAGGGTAGTGACTTAGAGTGTGAGTGCGGGTGCGAAGTTTGTGCACCCGAGTCTAGACTCTTGCTTTAGTACCTGAGGACCTGGATAAATTAGCTAAACTTCCCATTGTTTATTTTCTTCATCTGAAAAGTTGGTACTCTCCTAGGACTAACATAGTTAACATTAGTACTTATAAAATGCCTGACATACTTAAGAGCTCAATAAATTTTAGCATCTTTTTAAATTTATAGTTACTTTTGAGAATCACACTTTTTTATTTTTCCTTTCTTTTCTTATTAACTCAGAAAGAGGTAGATCATGTATACATTAATGTGTTTATGAGGTACAATGTGCTGATTGCATGTACAATCAGGAATGCTTACATCGTACTGGTCAATATATCCCTCATCTCATTTACTTCATTATTGTGTTAAGACATTTATACTCTATGCTTAATAGATCTGAAATGTACCCTTGCAATATGCCCCACAGGTGTGGTCCCACCATTCACCCACCCTTGTTCTGACCTCCCCCCTCCCTTCTCATCCCTCCCTTCATCCTGGGCCATAATTGTGATGTATTCTTCATATGAAAGTGTGAGTGATTGTAAATTGGTTTCATAATAGTACTGAGTACATTGGATGCTTTTTCCTCCATTCTTGAGATACTTTACTAAGTAAGCTCCATCCATATAAACATACAAGACATAAAGTCTCCATATTTTTTTAAGGCTGCATTCCACGGTATAAAAATACCACAATTTATTAATCCATTCATAGGTTGATGGACACTTGGGCTTCTTCCATGACTTGGCTATTATGAATTGAACTGCAATGAACAATCCGTGCAAATATCTTTGTTGTAAAGTGATTTTTGGTCTTTTGGCTATGCACCTAGTACTGGAATTGCAGTAGATCAAATGGCAGGTCTACTTTTAGATCCCCGAGTATTCTCCATACTTCTTTCCAAAAGAGACTTATTAGCTTGCACTCCCATCAGCAGTGCAGAAATGTTCCCTTCTCTCCGCATCCACACCAACATCAGTTTTGAGATTTTTTTTTTATTAAGTCATTTGTACATAGATCATACATACGTGCCATTATGGGATTCGATATATTGATTATTTATACAAATTGAAGTGCTCACATGCTACTAATCAATAGAGCTTTCACCTCATTTACCCAATTACAGCATTAAGACATTTGTGTTCTACACCTGATAGATACGACTTGTACTTGCAATATACTCCATAGGTATAGTCCCCCTACTAATCCTCCCTCTGTCAACCCACCAGCTCCCTTCCTCTCACCCTCCACTTCCCTCCTTCATCCCAGGCTATAGTTGTGTTTTATTTTTCATATGCAAGTGTGAGTGATTATAAATTGGTTTTACAGTAGTACTGAGTACTTTGGATATTTTTTTTTCCATTCCTGAGATACTTTACTAAGAAGAATATTTTCCAGCTCAATCCATGTAAACATAAATGAGGTAAAATATGCATTTTTTAATGCTGCATAGTATTCCATGGTATACATATACCACAATTTATTAATCCATTCATGGGTCGGTGGGCACTTTGGCTTCTTCCATATCTTGGCAATTATGAATTGACCTGCAATGAACAATTTGGTGCAAATATCTTTATTGTCAAGTGATTTTTTTGTCCTTTGGATATACACTTAGAAGGGGAATTTCAGGATCAAATGGTAGGTCTATATTTAGATCCCTGAGTTTTCTCCAAAATTCCTTCCAAAAGGATCATACTAGCTTGCATTCCCACCAGCAGTGCAGAAGTGTTCCCTTTTCTCCACATCCATGCCAACATCTATACTTTTGGGATTTTGTGATGTGTGTTAATGTTATTGGAGTTAGATGATGTCTCAAAGTGGTTTTGATTTTCATTTCTCTGATGATTAAAGATGATGAGCATTTTTTCATGTGTCTAGGCGATGCTCCTGTCTTCTTCATTGAAACTTCTGTTCAAGTCCCTTGCCCGCCCTGAGATGGGATCATTTGTTCTTTTGTTATTAATAAGTTTGAGTTCTCAGTGGATTCTGGTTATCAAACCTTTGTCAAAAACATAACCTGCAAATATCCTCTCCCATTCTGAGGGCTGTCTGCTTGCTTTATTTACTGTGTTCTTGGCTGTGCAGAAGTTTTTAGTTTGATCAGATCTCAGTAATGTATTTTTGGTGTTGCTTCAGTAGCCCAGGGGGGTCCTGCTCATAAAGTATTCTTCCAGGCCAATTTCTTCAAGTGTTTCCCCTGCACTTTCTCCAAGAATCTTTATAGTTTCATGTCTTAAGTTTAAAATTTTTACCAGGGGGAGTCACTTTTTGTTAATGGTGAAAGGTGTCAGTCTAGTTTCAGTCTTCTAAAAGTTGCCTGCCAGTTCTTCCAGCATCATTTGTTAAATAGGGAATCTTTCCCCCAACTTATATTTTTGATAGGCTTATCGAAGATCAAATTATGATAAGTATCTGGGTTCATCTCTTGCTTCTCAATTCTGTTCTATACATCTACCTCTCTATTATTGTGCCAGTACCATGATGTTTTCATCACTTTAGATTTATAGTATAGTTTAAAGTCTGGTAGTGTGATTCCTCCTGATTTGTTTTTATTTCTGAGTAATGTCTTAGCTATTCGAGATTTTTTTCTCATTCCGTATAAAACGAAGTACTATTTTTTCCACATCTTTAAAGTATGATCATAGTGCTTTGATAGGGATTGCATTAAATTTGTATATTACTTTGGATAATATGGACATTTAAAAAATGTTGATTCTTCCTAACCATGAGCATGGTATGTTTTTCCATTTGTTAACATGTTCAGCTATTTCTTTTCCCAGAGTTTCATAATTCTCTTATGTGAAAGATAGAGATCTTTCGCATTCTGTGGGTATATTCCCAAATATTTCATCTTTGGCACTATTGTAAAGGGAATAGAGTCCTTGACTGTTTTTTCAGCTTGACTGTTATTGGTATATGTAAAAGCTACTGATTTGTGATTATTGATTTTGTATCCTGAGATAGTACTGTATTCCTTGATTACTTCTAAGAGTTTTGTGGTTGAGTCCCTGGGGTTTTCATATCATCTGTGAAGAGTGAGTGTTTGATCTCCTCTGACCCTATTTGGATACCCTTGATCACCTGCTCTTGCCTGATTGTGATGGATAAAACTTCCATTATAATGTTAAAAAGCAGGGGAGACAATGGGCAACCTTGCCTGGTTCCTGATCTGAGTGGAAGTGTTTTCATTTTTACTTCATTCAATATGATATTGGCTATGGATTTGCTGTAGATGTCCTCTATCAGTTTATGAAAAGTCCCTTCTATACCTATTTTCTTAAGTGCTCTGATCACAGAAGGATGTTGGATATTGTTAACATCTATTTTTCTGCATCTATTGAGAGAATTATATGGTCTTTGCTTTTTATTTTGTTTATGTGATTATTATATGTGGCTCAGTGGGTAGGGCACTGGTTCCATATACCAGTAGTGGAGGGTTCAACCCAGTACAGCCAAACTGCAACAAAAGATAGCAGGGTATTGTGGTGGGCACTTATAGTCCCAGCTACTTGGGAGGCTGAGGCCAGAGAATTGCCTAAGCCCAGGGGTTGGAGGTTACTGTGAGCTGTGATGCCATGACACTCTACCAAGGGCAATCAAGTGAGACTCTGTCTCCAAAAAAAAAAAAAAAAGCAAAACAGAGAATCATACTTTAAATTTATTCATTGTGTCTTTGTTGGTGACCTTTCTCATCCATGGTTTATCTGAGGTTTCTATCTTTGGTTTTAAAATTTTTAATACAAGGGGTCTAGCTGAATTTATTGTTCTTTGTAAATCTTGGAGTCCACTGTTTCTTTGATATCGTGATTTTGGTCTTGCATAAATTTGAGAAAATTTCCAGGTGATATTATTCTAAACATTTTCATTCTCATCTTTGCTATCCAACTCTGGAACTCCTTTTAAACTTGTGTTAAGCGTTCTTATTTCATCCTTTGGATATCTCAGCATAAAATGCATTTTCCATATTCCTTACTTATTGCTCTGTGCTGCATCTTGGATTATTTTATACTTTCTAAATTACTTTTGTTTCTTCAGACATGACTAATCCTATGTTTAACTGAAATATTGAGTTTTATTTTTTCCACAACAATTATATTTCTCATTCTTGAATTTCTTTTTTGGTTTATTTTAAAAATTTAGATTTCTCTGTGGTGATATTCAATGTGTAACTCCTTAGAATTCTTCTTGGTTTCCTAGAGAATGGGTGGTAGTAAATGCTTATGGTGATTAAGATGTAGGTAATAAACAGAATTTACTTTTAATATTAAAATAACATAGAGTTTTAGAAAATTGCATAATGTATTTTAGAAAAATTCTACAACTATAGGAAGCCTATCTGGATGGCGAATAGGTGATTATTTGGAGGCTATAAAATATAGTGGTTTCTTTTTGAAATATTGATGATGCCTACACTTATTAATCAATTAAATTTCACTTTTTGCAAATATTTAAATCATTCAGATTTCTTGATTACATAATTTTAAAAATAGTTTGGCAATTTCTAAATATAGAACATTAGTTACTTCTTAGATAAATTTCAAGGTCTTATAATTATACTGGTAGAGAAAGATATTTACTTTCAAGCAAACAAAATGTTTGCAAGAGGCATCATCTCCTTTCTAAAAAGTCAATACTTGCATTGGACAGATTATCCAGAAAAGCAATAAGACATTTAACTTAATCTGAATATAAATAAAATGGACCTAATAGACGTTTACAGAACATTTTATCCAAAATTCATGAAAAGCTTCTTGAACATCTTTTTTCCTTCCTTCCTTCCTTCCTTCCTTCCTTCCTTCCTTCCTTCCTTCCTTCCTTCCTTCCTTCCTTCCTTCCTTTCTTTCTTTCTCTCTTTTCTTTCTCTCTTTCTCTCTCTTTCTTTCTTCCTTGTCTCCCACCCACCCTAACCTCCCACCTCCCTTCCTTCTTTTCTCTTCTTTTTTTTTTTTTTTTTTTTTAAGACAAAATGTCTTACTCTGACACTCTGGGTAGAAGGCCGTGGTGTCATAGCACATAGAGACCTCAAACTTTTTGGCTCAAGAGATCATTTTGCCTCAGCCTCCCAAGTAGCTGGGACTGTAGGTGCCCACCACAATGCCTGGCTAATTTTTCTATTTTTAGTAGAGCTAGGGTCTTACTATTGCTCAGGCCAGTCTCAAACCTGTGAGCTCAGGTAATCCACCTGCCTTAGCCTCCCAGAGTACTAGGATTATCAGACCATGCTGAGAATCATTCAAAATTTCATTCAACGTGCAGAATGACAGGTTCTTTTCTTCAGCTCTTGGGTCATTTTCAAGGATAGACCATATGTTAGGCCACAAATCAAGTCTCAAAAATTTAAAAGATTAAAATCATACCAAATATTTTCTTTGACAATGATGGAATAAAATTGGAAATCAATAACAAGAGGAACATTGGCAAATATACAAATGGAAATTAGCAATATGCCTCTGATTGAAAAGTGGGAACATGAAGAGATTAAAAGGAAAATTAAAAATTTTTCTGAAGCAAATGAAAATGAAAACTCAGTATAATAAGACATATGGGATAAAGAAAAAAGGAAAGTTTATAACAGTAAGTGCCTACATCAAAAAAGCAGGAAAACTTTACATAAATAAGCTGTCCATGGCTCTCAAAGAACTGGAAAAATAAGTGCAAATCAAACCAAGTGTTAGTAGATGAAAGAAATAATAAAGACCAGAGAAGAAAGAAGTGAAATTCAAACAAAGAATGCAAAAGATAAATGAAAAGAATGCTGGGTTTTTGAGAGGAGAAACAAAATTGACATGCCTTTAGCCAGACTAAAGATGAAGAAAAAATAAAGAAGATTCAAATAAATAAAATCAAACATGAAAAAGGAGACGTTAAAACTAATATTGCATAAACTCAACAGATCATTAGGGACTGCTATATTCAACTACAAGGCAATAAATTAGAAAACCTAGGTGAAAAGATAAATTCCTAGACACATACAAATTACCAACATTGAATCAGGAAGAAATGAAAAACTTCAATAGATCAATAAAAAGTAACAAGATAGAGGCAGTAATAAAAGGTCTTTTATCAAGTAAAAGCCCAGTAACTGATAGCTTTACTTCTGAATTCTACTAAGAATAAAAAGAAAAACAAATACCAATTCTATTTAAACTATTCCAATAAATCAAGGAGGATGAGTTTGTACTCCCAAACTCATTCTATGAGGTCCGTATTTCCCTGATACCCAATTAGACAAAGACACAACAAAAATCTATAGGCCAATATTTTTGATAAACATAGATTCCAAAATCCTTAACAAAGTACTACAAAACTGAATTCAGCAGTATGTTTAACAGATTACTCATCATGGTGAAGTGGGATTCAGCCTAGGGATGCAAGGATAGTTCAACATTTGCAAATCAGTCAATGTGACACATAGTATCTGCAGAACACAGGACAAAAAACATATGATCATTTTAGTTGAAGCTGGAAAAGCATTCGATAAAATTCACCATCATTTTATGATAAAAACTCTCAGAAAAGTTGATATGAAAGGAACATTTCTCAAGATGATAAAAGTCACATATGGCAGATTCATAGCTAGTATCATACTGAATGGAAAAACCCCAAAACATCTGTCCTCTAAGATCTGCAACGAGACAAGGATGCCCCCTTTCATCACTGTTATTCAGCATAGTACTAGAATTTCTAGCCAGAGCAAGTGGAAAATAGGAAGAAAGTGCATCCAATTGGGATCATATCATTTTTATTTGTAGATGATATGATCTTATATCTAGAGAAACCTGAGAACTCCAGAAAAAAAAAAAACTATTAGAATTGATAAACAAAAGGGATGTATTAGTTTGCATTCCCACTGGCAATGTAGAAGTGTTCCCTTTTCTCCACATCCACGTCAACATCTCTGGTTCTGGGATTTTGTTATGTGGGCTACTCTTACTGGAGTTAGATGATAGCTCAAGGTAGTTTTGATTTGCATTTCTCTGATGATTAAGGATAGTGAGCATTTTTTCTTGTGTCTGAAGGCCACGTGCCTGTCTTCTTTAGAGAAATTTCTCTTCAGATCCTTTGCCTATCCTGAGATGGGATAACTAGTTCTTTTCTTGCTAATACATTGGAGTTCTCTGTGTATTCTGGTTATTAAACCTTTATCAGAGGAATAACCTGCAAATATTTTCTCCCTTTCTGAGGGCTGTCTGCTTGCTATACTTACTGTGTTCTTGGCCATGCAGAAGCTTTTCAGTTTCATCAGATCCCAGTAGTGTATTTTTGATACTGCTTCAATTGCCTGGGGGGTTCTCCTCATAAAGTATTCGCCCAGGCCAATTGTTTCAAGAATTTTCCCTGCACTTTCTTCTAGTATTTTTATAGTTTCATGTCTTAAGTTTAAATCTTTAATCCAGTGTGAGTCTATCTTCGTTAGTGGTGAAAGGTGTGGGTTCAATTTCAGTCTTCTACAGGTCACCAGCCAGTTGTCCCAGCACCATTTGTTAAATAGGGAGTCTTTTCCCCACTGAATGTTTTTAATTTGCTTGTCAAAGATCAAATAGCGGTAAGTAGTTGGTTTCATCTCTCGGTTCTCTATTCTCTTCCATACATCTACCTCTCTGTTTTTGTGACTGTACCATGCTGTTTTGATCGCTATCAATTTATAGTACAGTCTCAGGTCTGGTAGCATGATTGCTCCTGCTTTGTTTTTATTTATAAGTAATGTCTTGGCTATTCAAGGCTGTTTCTGATTCCACATAAAATGAAGTATTATTTTTTTGAGATCTTTGAAATACGACAATGGAGCTTTAATAGGAATTGCATTAAAATTGTATATTGCTTTGGGTAGTATGGACATTTTAATAATATTGATTCTTCCCAACCATGAGCGTGGTAGATTTTTCCATTTGTTGGAGAATACTCAGAGATCTAAAAATAGACCTGCCATTTGATCCTATAATTTCTTTACTTGGTATATATCGAGAAGATAAAAAAATCACATTACAACAAAGATGTCTGTACCAGATTGTTTATTGTAGCCAATTCATAATTTCTAAGTCATGGAAGAAGCCCAAGTGTCCATCGATTCACGAATGGATTAATAAATTGTGGTACATGTATACCATGAAATTCTAGGCAGCCTTAAAGAAAGATGGAGACTTTACCTCTTTCATATTTACATGGATGGAGCTGGAACATATTCTTCTTAGCAAAGTATCTCAAGAATAGAGAAAAAGTATCCAATGTATACATCCCTATTATGAAGCAAATTTATATCTTTCATGCGAAGGCTACAACTCAATTATAGCACAAGAAGTTGGGGAAAGGGAGGGAAGGGGAGGGGGAGGGTGGGTGGAGAGAGGGCAAAGGGTGGGATCACACTTATGGTGCTTCTTAGAAGGGTCAGGTGAAACTTACTAAATGCAGAACACAAATGTTTTCACACAATAAACGAGAAAATCCCATGAAGCTTATGTTGAACAATTGGATGAAAATATTTCAGATCGTATATGAAGCCTGCACATTGTACCCCATGATTGCACTAAGGTACACAGCTATGATTAAATAATAAAAAAAAAAAGAATTGATGAACAAATTCAGTGAAGTTGCAGGGTACAGCATCAACATGCTAAAATTAGTAGCATTCTATATGCCAAAAGTAAACAATCTGGGCTAGAGGGGCAGTGGCTCACCCCTGTCATCCTAGCACTCTAGGAGGCTGAAGCAAGTGGATTGCTTGAGCTCAGGAGTTCTGGAGCAGTCTGAGTAAGAGCAAGACCCCTTCTTTACTAAAATTAGAAAAACTAGGCAGGCATTGTGGCAGGGTCCTTAGTCTCAGTTACGTATGAAACTGAGGGAAGCAGATTACTCAAGCCCAAGAGTTTGAGGTTTCTGTGAGTTATGATGTCACTATCGTATCTAGGGCAACAGAGTGAGACTACATCTCAAAAAAGGAAAAATAAACCAAGAAAATAATCCCATTTTCCATAGCTACAAATAATATAAAATGCCCTGAATAAACGTAAACAAAGATGTAAAAAAACATTATAATGAAAACTATAAAATTTTGATAAAAGTCATCAAAGAAATACAACAAAATGGAAAGATATTCCATGCTCATGGATTGAAGGAATCAGTATTGTCAAAATGTCCATACTACTCAAAGAAATGTATAGATGCAGTCTCCACCAAAATGTCAATGACATTCTCCATAGAAATAGAAAAAATAATCCTAAAATTATTAAGAAACTGAAAAGACACAGAATAGACAAATCCATCCTGAACAACAAACAAAAACAAAACAAAACAAAACAAATAAACAAACAAATAAAAGCTGAGGGAATTATCTGACTTCAAATTATGCCACAGATCTATGGTAACCACAACAGCATGGACACATAAATGGAACAGAATAGAAGACCCAGAAAAAAATCCACAGAGTTATAGTGAACTTATCTTGAACAAAGTTTCCAAGAAAGGGAAATTAGTGCCAAGAATATACGGGGGAAAAAGATAGTCTTTTCATTTAATGGTACTGGGAAAGCTAGATATCCATACACAGGAGAATGAAAATGTTCTCACTAAATACAAAAATCAAATCAAAAAAGATTAAAGATTTAAACCTAAGACCTGAAAGTATGAAAATATTAAAGGAAAATATTGGGGAAATACTTCAGAACATTGGTCTGGACAAGGACTTCTTGATTAATATCCCCAAAGCATAGGCAACCAAAGCAAAATTGGACAGATAGCATCATATCAAGCAAAAAAGCTTCGTCAAAGCAAGAAAACAATCAACATATTGAAAAGATAACCCACAGAATGGAAGAAAATATTTGCAAACTACTCATCTGATAAGGGATCAATGACTACAATATATTAAATAAGGAATTTCAACAGCTAAATAGGAAAAAATCAGATGATACAATTAAAAATGGGCAAAGGCTCAGAGTATACATTTCTCAAAATAAGATATACAGACAGCCAACAATTACATGAAAAAATGCTCAACATCATTAGTCATCAGAAAATGCAAATCATACTATGAGATCATCTCACTGTAGTTAAAATCGCTTTTATCAAAATGGCAAGCAATAATTAATGTTAATGGGGTGGGGATTTGGAGAAAAGGGAAATTAGTGCAATCGCTGTGGACAACAGCATGGATGTTTCTTGAAAAACTAAAAATAGAACTACCAGAGACCCCAGCACTCCTGCTGTTAGATATGTATCTAAACATGGGGAATCTGTATATTGAACAGCTATCTGTACTCCTATGTTTACTGCAGCACTAGTCACAAAAGCCAATATTTGCAATAAACATAAGATTTGATCAACAGATAAATGATAAAGACATTGTGGCCCTTATATACAACAAAATATTATACAGCCACAAAAAGAATGAAATTCTGCCATTTACAATAAATATAGATGGATGTAATGAGATTACATTATGTTAAGCCAAGCACAGAAAGATAAATCTTTCATGTTCTCACTCTTATGTGGAAGGTAAATATTAGAAACAGGTGATCTCATCAAGACAGAGAGTAGAATTATGGTGACCAGAGGCTCAAAAATGTGAGTGGGGAGTAGTGGACAAAGTAGGGATGGTTAATTGTTATAAAAAATAGTTAGATAAAATGAAAAATTATTGATAGTACAACAAAGTAATTAACAATAAGCTAGCATATACTTTAAAATACTAAAAGAGTCAAATTGGAATGTTCCTAACACTAAGAAATGATAAATGCCTGTGGCAATAAATATCTCAATTACCCTGATTTCATTAATTCATATTCTATGTCTTTATCAAAACATCACATTTACCCTACAAAGATAAAGTCATTATATACTCATAATAATTGAAAATAAAAAATTGAAAAAAGAAAAATATCACTTGGAAATAGTTTCCATATTAATCTTTCAGTAATCCACATTCCCTATGTCCACAGGAAAACAAAACATAGATCTATTTCCAGAATAGATTTATTTTCAATTTATCTCCGATAATATTGTATTTTCTTTGCCTTATCATCCTGAATTATATTCTTTCCATTATTATCTATGCTCCATATTCCTTTCAGACTCTCATTCTAAAATACAAAAGTGAATGTCTCACTCATACTGCCGAGATGGAAACACAAATCAAAACAAAGCTTAACATGACATTTGCAGTTGGCCATAGCCTAATTTCACTTCCTCACACTTTTTATTTCGGTGATATGTACAACTCTGCATAACTTCCTGTATTCCTATGAATTCCCCAAGTGTGTGCAAACCATACTGCTCTGTGCATTTGTGCACCTCCCATGTATCTCACCTGTTCCCTTATTTCCTCGCTGAAGGTCAACTTGCCATTCTCCTGAGATACTGAGAATTTACTTATTCTGTTATGAAGAGTTCTCTGATTATTTTCCAAGTATAACTAATTGTCTTTTCTCAATTCCTTCATAGTTCTTTATGTAAGACATATTACACTATAATTTTATATTAATTTGTTTATTACAGTTAGTCACTATAATCTTGGTGAGACGGAGTTTAATTTTTCTTCTCCTCATAAGTTAAGAATTCAGTTTCTTTTCTCTACAGTTAGAGATAGAAATTTTACTTGAAGGAGATTTTCTTAATGCAAGAACTCTTGTAATCTTGGGGAATGGGTCTAACAAGCTTTTGAACTTGTAGTTCAGCAGCCTTTTCCTGAGACCTTTTGTGATTCTTGGAAGTGGAGTGGAAAAATTCACGAAGAACCTCACAGTCTTCTGGAACAGAGAGAATTAACGCCATGTGCTTTGTAAATACCAATACTTTTACATTTTCTGTAAAATGATGTTTTGGTATCTCAGCCCAGCCTACAGCATGTCTTTGATATGACAACTAATCATTCCATATTTATACTTTATCAGTACATGCACCCCACAGAGTAATATTCCTCTACCTTTATTATCCAAGAACCAGGCATTTAGGAACTACCCCTCTAGCCCAAAGCCCAATAAAATGATTCAAACTAGCCAAGGCTAAACTGCTCAGCCTGCCCTGTATTGTCCTTCTTTAGGGACAATAAAGGCAGTGGTTATACTTCTCCTCATCCTGCCTTCTTCCTCCCAACCAGCTGTGGTCTTTCCAATGAGATCCTTTGTGGCATGACTGACCTCCCATCTCTAGGCCCTGTGAGTATAATATAAAGTGGTTTTATTTTTTTTCTTTCTGAGCCTCTCCTCTGTCTCCTCTTGTGGATGTACCTGACTGATCACTTCCTAAAAAGTCCAAAAACCTCAAAATGTGAAATTAGGAAACTCTGTTAAAAGACCTAATGCCCAATGGGAAATGACTTTAGTATTAATGTTTATGTAGAAGTGATCAAAGTCATATCATGAGTGATTTAATTGGTAAATCCAAGTTTATTCGTTTGTAATGAGAAATATACCTTCTAAATAAGAAATTACAAAAGAACTGTAAAGTAGTTTTGTGTAGTCAAGCTAGATGATTATATTATCATTCTTACTTAGTGAGAATATAAGAAAAGAGAAAAACATGACTCAAGCATGTAATGGGGGTGGATTCTGAAAAACTGGAATTGTCCCTGTTCCCATTGGCCATCTCCCCATAGCCAGGGGGGCCCCAACAGGCAATATTTGCATCTTCTTTGCTGACATGGCTAGTGGCACTGTGATAAGGAGTGCATATTAATGTGGCAGTTCTTAAATTGTTCTCAGGACCTCATTGCACTCACTATGGCGCCCAAGAAGGTTTTGTTTCCTAGCGTTGTTTAGATCAATATTTATTGTATTAGAAATTAAAAAATGGATGAAGTTGTCTATATTTATTTATTAATTTAAAATTAGTTACAAACCTATGACATGCTAACATAACATGATTTTCATGAAAAATGATTCTTTTCAAGCAGAAAAGCACTGTCGTACATTTTTTCAAATCTCTTCTATATTTGGCAAAATAGAAAACAGAAGTGTCATGTTCTGTTTACACTCAATCTGTTCCAATATGTTGTTCTAGTTGAAGTATATGAGGAAAGTCTGGCCTTATGTAGATTTGTAGTTACAAAAGGAAGTGTTTTAAAAACATTTTTCAGATACTTGTACATATTTAATACTGCACAAAAAACTGGACAAGAGTTAGTTTCTTTAGCATAACTTGCAAAGTGTAATTTATAACCATATCAATGAACCTGTTGTACTGTTACTTACACTGAACTCTATTAGTCTTCCTTACATTAAGATTGACCTTTTATCCATGCAAGAATTTTTCTTATACCTTGGTAATTTGGAAAATATTAACTCAATAAATTATGTTTATCTTCTTAATGTTGACTTAGGTTTTCACTACTGCATTTTGAAAATCATGTACTACAGAATGTACTCATTCTACAAATACATTTATATTTAAATCAGCCTATATAAATAGACCCAATTTAAAAATTCAAATATAAACAGTGACTGAAAAGGAAATGTTTTGAACACTTACATAAAGAATTAACATCTAGAATACAAGAATTATGCTAAAAATTATTTGGTACAAATAAGAACTTCTGATTTATTGGGAGAAGTCTATTCCTAGAAGCTGGAAAAACTAATTTAATTTAAAACAAAAGGATTAAAATTTTCATCAGCAGGGATTATGCTTTATCTATCACTAGATGTCTTAACGGAATTTAGCAGAATGCATGGTTTGTGGTAAATACTCAATAAATATGTGTTGATTATCTAAATAAATGAACAAAACTAAGTGATGAATTGAATACAAAGACACTTAGAATCATTTTGAGGTTTATATGTTTGGATGGATAGGACTTTTCATTGAATTGTTCCTTAACAAAGACAAAAAAAAATCTGTGCTAAATGAGAATCCAACCTAAAGCCATTCTTAACATCTCAAGGCATTAGACATATTCTAACTTCTTTGGATTTTATTGTGGTTGTTGTTGTTGTTTTATTCTTCAATGTTGGTGGGAAAGTGATAAGAAGTTTTGCCATCAATAATTTAGAAAGTATACTTAGTTTTAGTGCTACTTGATTTGTGCGTTGCTTATTTTTTGTGACATGAAAAATAAGATTAATTAAATCACATTAACTAAACCCGCTAGGTACTGACTGCTGTCATGAATTAAGCTCCGCTTTGAATCAGTTCTTATTTGCAGTACTCTGAGTAGATAGCAATAGGTTTTCATCAATTCTAAGTGGGACAAGTGAAGTGACCTATTGCACAGAATTCTTAACGGCAGTGCTGCAATTTTCAAGTGTTTTAGGACTAAGAACATTTACAAAATAGAAGTCCGGGTCTAAAAAATTGTGGCTTTATAGTACTATTTTGCCTAAACTGTTTTGCATACCCATTTTTCTATATGTGAGTTTCAACCCTCACAATGAAATTTTACTACTATAGCTCAGATACTGTGCCAGACAAAGAAATCATACCAACAGGCGTCTGACGACAGTGTGAAACACAATGTCTGACACCAAGTGTTACGGGTTGAATTGTGTTCCCCCAAGTTCGTATGCTGATATCCTAAACCAATACCTCGAATGTGACCTTATTTGGAGATGGACCCATTATAGATGTAATAAAATTAAAATGAGGTTATTAGGGTAGATTTTAATCCATCATAAGTAGTGTCTTTATAAAAATGGGAAATTTGGAGATAGGCATAGAGGAGGAATGCCATGGGAAGATGAAGGCAGAGAAAGGGGTGATAGATTAATTATGCACCAATGATTGTCAGCAAGCCATTAGACGCTAGGAATCTGGGGGAGAGACATGAAGCATAGTCCCTCTCACAAGAATCAAACTGCTGACACCTTGGTCTTAGACTTCCAGAACTGTGAGAACACACATTATAGTTCTAAGCCACCCAACTTGTAATATATTGTTACAGCAGCTCTAGCACACTATATACCAAGAAATAACACATGGAAGTCTTGAGAGGAAATAAATAATATTTCACATACTACTTACATCATATAGTATAATTATATTTGTGATTATCATTTTAAACAAGATGAGAAATAAAACTCAGAATATGCAATGTTTTGGGAGTATCTCTAATAATATGGAGCCAGGGAATAGGTTGAAAGTTTGTTTTGAAACATATAGTTTGTGTTCAGTAATTTGTTTTCAATGATCTTTCAGATAGAGCAAGAAATGATCTCTGAAATAATCTCCTCAGGAACATGAAGCTCTTATGAATCTCTTACTTTTGAAAGTTTAAGTTTAGCTACAATATTCTCTTTTAGTTTTAGATAATGCACATGTTTTCGGGAGATCTCCATCTCTGCTCCTTGAGATAAAAAATTATCGTGAACCTCTAAATAGCATAATTCTTTTTTTTTTAATAATTTTATTGAATCATAATTATGTACATTGGTGCAATCACAGGGCATGATTCATATACATTCAGAAATATTTTGATCGTACTGTTACAGATATCCTTCATGGCATTTCCTTGATCACTATATAA
>CAUYON010100323.1:0-10434 GCA_963573935.1 Arctocebus calabarensis | reverse complement strand
TTGATATTTTAAAGGATTTTATTGGATGCCAGAAAGAGGTCATGTTGACTCTAGAAAGAGGTCATTTTGACTCTTTATTGCAACTAAACTGGTTGCAATAAGCAGATGGAAGACGCCTGGACAGCTCTGAGGTCTTGGTTCGGCTGGCTGCCAGGACGCTGGTCCAGGCACAGAAAAGTGAATCATGCCCTATGATTGCACCAATGTACAGAATTATGATTCAATAAAATTAAAAAAAAAAAACCCATGATGACCAAAAATATTTTTTATATATACATACATGTTTCTTCTTCTTCTTCTTCCCCCCCTTTCTTCTTACTCCTTCTTCTTCTTCCTCCTCCTTCTACATCCTCCTCCTCTTACTTCTTCGTCCTTCTTCTTCCTCATTTTTCTTCCTTCATCCATCTTCCTTCCTCCTACTCTGTCTTCTTATTCCTCCTCTTCCTCTTCTCCTCCTCCTCCCTCACAATTATTTAGATATCCATCAATAGCACGCTACTGTGGGCATTTTGGTTCAAGTGTTCTTTATCACATGCCTTTTTAGGATGTAGACTTTCACATACAAGAACATGAAAATTTCAAGTCTTGAAATATATTTCTCGATTGTTCTTCAAGTGTTCACTGACCATTTATACTCTGTACAAGCTTGTACAAATTAGTGATATTAAAAGGAGAGAGTATTAGACATCATTCAATTTTTCAATCTGATGGTCTCTCAAAAAGCATTTATTTTATCATTTATCTCTTCTAAACACAACCGAAGGTGGATGATGCCTCTTTGTGTAAGAAATGAGCATTTGTACTTTTTTTACTCTGAAGTGATTCTATAGGTCTTGCATTATTTGTTATCTGTTTGTGTTTTTGCTATTCATTGTCAGGAGTTCCTAACACATTTTATTTGAATTTTGTCTCCTTCACATCATCCTAGCAAGCTGATGGGTGTGCGCATATTTAAGAATAGATCTGTGCTGGGTCTGATCTCACAAATTAGCCAACTGTAAATGAAACTGAGATGGGATTCAGTCACCTGGCAGAGTCTCCCATCATAACAAGAACTGGGATGACTTATTTTATGGATAGATAAAATATGGGAGGTGGATTTTCCCATTGGCTTCATGGTGCATCCAAGCAATTTAGACAGGACTGGACATCTTTGCCAAAACAACAGTAAAGAGGCCTGGTTTTGCTCTGATGATGTTCTCCAAATGCCACCAAGACACTTGTACTGACCACTTCCTCTGGCAAAATGTGCCAATTTGAATGCAATCACTTTTTTCTGTCTGCCAAGCATGTAAGTGGCTAGGCCTTCAATTTGAGCATTAAGGCATAAGCAAAAGGTATTCTCAGGTTTCCAACTAGACTTTTTATAACTTACCACAGATGCTGAGAAATGCCACGATCATACCCTTAAACTGGAATCAGTTGTAAAATCTGGTAGCCATCCAGCCTCTCCAGCCTCCTCCCTAGTGAAAGTGGACTTGTACATAAGAAGGCAGCACAATTGACCATAAGGACGCTAGAACTGATGTTAAGCATAGACTTTCTGCCTTTCATGAGAAACTTAACCTAAATCCCATCAACATCAAAGCCCATTGTCCCCCAACTTTCACCATCCAGACAAGTTCCAGAACAGCCACTCAGAATCATCTTGAGGAGATGGTGTGGGGTTAGAAATCCCCACATGTATGTTTCATGTGCATCTCATTTGAGTGAGCCACTAATGGGTTAAACTGGCTTCTGCCTTCACAGAAAAAGCAACAGATTTGGGCTGCCCTGAGGCAAACACAAAGACTGTTTTCTGGTCATCCGGAAACAGATACTTTGAAATTTTTGCAACTGTTGGTTCCAGGAAGATAGAAACTGAAAAACTTCTTGCCTGGAGACACGGTCCAGAGGGTGGTGACGAAATGTTTTGCATTTTGTCAAAAGCCTAAAGATCTTAGCACTGTGAAGAAACAAAGTCATAAACACATTTAAGGTTAACTTGTTGAGTGCATGAGGAAATAGTTCCCCTATAGCTCTGTCTCTCTTATTTGTATGTAGATTTCTTACACAAAAACTAAGGATCATTTACAAAGACTTAAGGTAAAAAAGTATTGTGCTGTTTTCCAGGCAGGATATCTGCCACTTAAGTTTAGAGTTATATAGAGGAAATTAGATAATGGTGAATATTCTAAATCATAGATTAAGTGTGCACATGACTGCGAGAGTATATAAGATGATAAGAAATAAAGTTAATTTGCTACATGCCACAACAGAGCTTGTAGCCTGCTTCTTGCACCCTTAACATTACAGTGCTAATCTACACCTGAGGCAAAGCTGCAGCCCCTCTTGTCTCCGGTCATGCAACAAGATGGGACAAGGCATGGTGGAGCTCCAGGTTTAGAACAGCTGCCGCATTTTTCTCCTGTGAAATCTGTACCTGCTGCTCAGAGTCCTTAGAGAGCTTAGCTCCTGTCCCACTAAATGTCCCCTATGAGGGCTTACTGGTCTACTCCTACTCTGAGAAGAGTGTTCAGGATTCACACCTTCTATAATAGAAAGTACATAGCCTCTACTGTCACATGAGTTGGTTGCTGATGAATTGATGCCCTGAGGAGGAAAAGAAGCAGAGAACAATTTTTGTGTGGTGAGTCTCTGCCCAGCTGTGGTGCCTCTGCAAATGGTGGGACCCCAAAGAATGCTGAGTGGTACTCCCAGACACCCTCTGAAGAAACTAACTTAGCTTGAGCTCAAATTTAACTTATCCTAATCTCACATAAATAATCCTAAATTATGTAATATAGAAAAAACTGAGTTAAATTTTATAAGGGCCTTGAAATATACATTGTATAGTAAGTTATAGGGATTATCTGTACTTGTGTCAGTAACTGAATTGGGAACACCATGTGAAAACCAACTATGTATGTGGCAAGGGGTTTGCTACTTACTGAATAACATATACTTCCAAACCTTTGCTGTTTTCAACCAGTGCCTTCTTATGATAATAGAATTTTTTAGTCTGACTGACCATTTCCATGGAATTCAGAATAGAGATTTGCTGATTTTCACTACAAAATGTATTTGAAAATTGTTTGGATATTTTATGTGATTGACAACAAAATGGTACTTCAATAGCATGTTGCACAGATGTTTTAATTGATTCTTTTGCTTAAAATCATTTTTTTGGTAATTTTATTCATCAAATTTTATTTACTCTAGATTATTGTGTAAGGACCAAGCTGACTCCATTTTATTAAAACTAACTCCATCTTGTTCCTCAGCCTTCTTTTTGCAGCTGCATACCGAAAGCATTAGGTAACCTACTCCCTCCCCTGCCCCTTGTCCTTGTGTCTGCCCCGAGTGATAGTAACATTCTCTCAGACTCCAAGTGATAGCAACTCCCTCCCAGACCAATCAGCCAAGGATAAGTACTGCTCAGTCCCCGAGATCCCCATCAGCTCACCCCAGTGGCTCACCTCACACCCCCTTCCTTTTTCCTTTCTGTACCCTTAAAACCCCCCTCCTTTTTGAGATTGGAGATCCCCACTCTGTTCTCATGCTGCGCCAGGACTGGGAAGCCTCGGCTCAAGCCTATAAATAAACAACCTCTTGCTCTTGCATCAGACTTGGTCTCCAGGTGATTTATGTGGGGGATCCCATGAGTTGAGCACAACAATTGCAGCCTCATAGTTTTCATGAGCTCTAGAGATTTGCACTTTGATAGGAGGCCCACTCAGTGAGCTGGGGCTTCTGGTTTTGGAGGAGCTGAGAGATATGCACATGCAGATGAAGGACATCATGACACGTACAGGGGACAGTTAAAACTTGGGGATTTACAGGGTGTGGACTGAGCTGCGCCCTCTGGACTGAGCAGACAAGGAGATGGAAGGAACCAGTCAGGGAGATGGTGCTCGGGGACCTCAGTGGAGCAGACCCCAAGGGAGAGTGAGAATGTTCTGTTCAGGTGCTTCTCCTCCCCTCCCCCACCTCTTGTTACCCACTCTGGAGACTTCCCTCTGTGTTCCTGTTTGCCCCTGTCCTCCTGGTTGTCTCCCGCAAGAATTCTCTTGACCTCTGTGCAGTCAGCCTGTGAGGATTGCTGTGGGGATCACAGGTTTGAAGGCACGATCTGGCAGTGGTCAGCAGTGAGTCCTTGAGTTCTGGGAAGCAGCCCCTGCCACAGCCTGCTGTGGTCCCTCTTTCTGTGCAGACTATTAATTCTAAACAATTCCTGCAACCCAAAGGCATCTGCTGAAGTTAAAAAGCAATTCTGTTCCATGCAACTTCCACTTAGTAGCCTTGTCTTACTTATTGTGGATCTCTCTTGTGTCTCACTCATTCCTGTATTTCTCCTGCACCTTCATCCTTTGCTAATAAAAGGTTCTCACATCCAGGTCTTAAATAAAAGAAACAGTTCCTGAAGAGTCATTTTTTATATCTGGGTATTTGTGTTTCTGTCTAGTTACCCTCTTTTTTTTTTTTTGAAACAGAGTTTCACTATGTTGCCCTTGGTAGAGTGCTATGGTATCACAGCTCATAGCAACCTCAAACTCTTGAGCTCAAGAGATTCTCTTGCCTCAATCTCCTAGTAACTGGAACTACAGGCACCCACCACAATACCTGGCTATTTTTTGTTTTGCTTGTCTTGGTTGTTAAGCTGGACTCGGACTCAGATGGAACCCACCAGCCTCAGTATATATGGCCAGCACCATAACCACTGTGCTACAGGCACCGAGCCTAGTTACCCCCTTTTATAGATACCTTGTACCATCTTATAATTGTTCAGCTATTCTGGCATTTTGTAAATTCCATGCTAGTAGAATCTAAATTTTTTTCTTTTGAGACAGAATCTCACTTTGTCACCCCTTGTAGACTGCTGTGGAGTCATAGCTCACAGCAACCTCAAAATCTTGGGCTGAAGTGATTCTCTTGCCTCAGCCTGCCAAGTAGCTGGGACTACAGGCACCCACCACAACACCTGGCTATTTTTGTTGTCGTTTAGAGAGGGGTCTCACTCTGACTTAGGCTGGTCTCAAACTCCTAAGCACAATCAATCCTCCTGCCTCAGGCTCTCAGCATGCTGGGATTACAGGCATGAGCCATGGTGGCGAAGGTCATCAAAATGTGTTTAACAAACAGTGACAGGAGATCAGGTCAGTGGGCTTAGACTTATGATCCAGAAGAAATTTGAAGATGCAGAAGAGAAAGAGAGATGTTTGCTGAGAATTCAGTGCCAGCTTGGCAAAGAAGGCATTTATTAAAGAGAACAGAAGTAGAAAATGTGCTCATCTTAATGGGAAGAAACATAATCACATGTCTATAAAATGACAGCAAGAAAATAAGTCTCACATCATTAATAGTCTTTCTTCAGTGGTAAAAGTCATTATTACTATCATCTCATTATTTTTATTTTACCTAATTTTTCCTCATTAAACTAACTCCTTTTTTTTTTTGAGACAGAGTTTCACCCTTGGTAGAGTGTTGTGGCCTCATACATCACAGCAACCTCAAACTCTTGGACTTAAGTGATTCTCTTGCTTTAGCCTCTCAAGTAGCTAAGAGTACAGACACCTCCCAAAATACCTGGCTATTTTTGTTGCAGTTGTCATTGTTATATAGCTGGATGGAGCTGGATTCAAACCTGCCAACTTCTGTATTTGGCTAGTGCCATAACCACTGCGCTATGGGCACCAAGTCGAGAACTGTTACCAAGAACTGCAAAGTAGGCAAAGGGAAGTTTGTTACATTTCAAACCAAAGCCCTTCCTCCTTCCTAATACTTAATAATAGCTTGAATAATAAAATCTCATCTTCTGGATTCGTTTCAAGAGAGAATAAAACTAGGAGCACATGTTTTCATATATCTGGGATTCTATGGCTTTTCCAAAGACTAGTTTCTATCTTCTATGACAAATATGTAACTCTCTGCTGTAAATATGCTAATATCAAAAACATTTTGTCATATGAGAATAATGGTGCATAAAAATTATACTTATGCTATAAAATTTGAAGAAAATAATTATAAAAATAATCATTACTATATGTTAATAGATGTACACTATAAAAAGATATAATAATTCACATCAATAACACAATTAGGGCAGATGTAGAGAGAAAAAATTTTATATGGAACTGAGATGGTAATGATTTAATATATGTTGTAAATTTAAAAGATTTTAGGTAATTCTCATGGTAATAATAAAGAAAATATTCATAGAATACATAAAACTGCAAACAGTATGTCACTAAAAGTTAATGAGACACAAAAGACAAAAAGACAGGAAAAGAGAAAATAGTGACAATAATTAAACAAAACTATTAATAGGGAATAGGAAGTTCTCTACTTTGTGAAAATTATATGAAAATTGATGCATTAGATTTTTCCATTTAAAAGGTATAAATTGAGTAAAGGGTTTAGTATATGTTGAGAGTCACTGGTAAATAAAATAAACATTTAAAATCAAGAGAAATGAACAGAACCTTCTTCTAAGAAAACAGGATAATGGCCAAGAAACACAAAAATGCTTATTATCTCTAAGCATCAGATAAATGCAAATCAAAACCACCCTGAGATATCACCTACCCCCAGTGAGAATAGGCAACATCACAAAGTCCCAAACCTGTAGATGTTGGTGAGTGTGTACAGAAAAGGGAAAACTTTTACCTTAGAATCTGAACTTAATCCATTCCAGAACCCCATTCAAGTTCCAAATCATTCAAATTCCAAGACAATTTTTCCTCTTTAAAATAACAGAAACTGGGGCTGCGGCTGCGGTGGCGAGATGGGGCTGCGCGCGAGGGGAGCGTTGAGCAGGGCGAGCGCAGGCCGGGGGACACCCGAGGGTCCCGGACCCAGTGGCGGCGCTCACAGCGGCAGCATCCTCTCGGGCTGCATCGCTGCGGTGCACAACGTGCCTCTGAGCGTGCTAATCCAGCCGCTGCCGTCTTGGACCCGGCCAAGGTGCAGAGCCTCGTGGACACCATCCGGGAGGACCCAGACAGCGTACCCCCCATTGATGCCCTCTGGATCAAAGGAGCTCAGGGAGGTGACTACTTTTACTCCTTTGGGGGCTGCCACCGCTATGCAGCTTACCAGCAGCTACAGCGAGAGACCATCCCTGCCAAGCTTGTCCAATCCACCCTCTCGACCTACGGGTATACCTGGGGGCATCCACATCAGACTTGCAGTAGCAGCTTCTTGGCACCTGTCACCACCTCCAAGAGCCCAGAAAACACATCTGACCTCCAGCAGGCTGGACATGTAGGAGTATCAGGGGTGTGTTCTTTTTTACCTGGGGAAAGGGTCTGACTCTGATCCCCCTTGACCAGCTGCAAGGTCTTGGACTCCGTCTGAACAATGTGAGAGCCCCAGTCCCTTCCTCTGTGAAAACAGGGTTTAAACCTTACCCTTGATGGATTATTAAGAGGATGAAATGAGAAAGGGTTTGCAGACCCACATGCTGCTGTTTCACATTTCCAAGGATGAGAATAGTAACCTGTTGTATGGACTACTTTTATCTACAAGTAAAGGAGAATCTTGTTTGCAGTGGCTTAAACAGGGAGTTGTTTTTCCACCTAGCATGAATTCCGGAAATAGGTGGCTACTGGTATTAGTCCAACAGTTCAGCAAAGGTAGAGTTTATATCTCTGCAATTCTTTTGTTTTGCCTTCATTGCTTATTACTTCATGGTCACAAGATGGCTGCTGTATCTCTAAGAATCATGTCTGTGTTCAAGGAAGAAAGATGGGGGGAGGGAGGAGAAAGGGCCAAGCTATCTGAACCTGTCAACTCTATCAGAAAGTAAAACCTCTTAGATCTCCTTGGCCTGAGTCATCTACCTTTGCTGCTCCAGGCTATAAAGAGGGCAGAGGATAGCAAAATTGTCACACTTGGGTAGACCAGTCATGTTCCATCTACTGAGACTGGCACACTTCCTCCTGAAATAAAACTGGGATCCCATTACCAAGAGAGAACTGAGGAATCACGTATCAGTTAGCCTTTGCTGTGCAACAATCTGTTCCAAAACTTAGGTTGACAATTTGGGCTGGACTCATCTGGGGAGTTCTGCTGGTCTTGCCCAGGATTCCCTTGTTAGGCTATGGTCAGCTACCATATCAGCTGAGCCTGGATGGTTTGGGATAGCCTTGCTCATTTGTCTAGCAGTATAGCTCAGGCTTATTCACATTATACCTTCAGGGTTACAAAAGAGTAAGAATGGAAGCTGTAAGACTTCTTGAGTTATGGGCCTGGAATTAGGACAGTGGCTCTTCTGCTGAATTCTTTTGGTCACAGCAAATCACAGGGCTCTGCTGAAATTTAAGGGATGGGAAACAGACTACATCTCTTTATACCTCCTGGTGGGAGAAGCCACAAAGAACTTGTGACCATTTTTCATCTATCACAAATAATTTTGGTTGGACAAATAATAGCGTCTCTCTCTCTCTGTATATCTCTGTCATAGGGCTTCACAATGCCCAGTCTGTAGCCACTGAGACTACTTATTTAGACTGCATCAATTATTTTTAAATAGGATGACTGCCTCCACTCCCACCCCCAATGGAGAGGAGAGACCCCGGGCTGGGCCTAGGGTATTTACGTCCTGACACCAGCTTGGGTACTCATTGACATTGGGCAAGTCTTTCCCTCCCCTAGGGACTTATTCAAGCTGTCAACTGGACTGCACACCCTAAAGGTTTGTATCAAGGGTCAGGGAAGCCAAGGACATGCTTTGTGAACTGTGCTATTGTGAGATGCCACTGTGTCTTGTGAGTAGACACCTCTTGTGCCCACGGGGCTAGAATAAGGCCTGGTGGTCGCAGCCTCTTGAAACTTCTTCTTACAGAGAAGATCCAAATGGGCAGTGCTGGGGACCCTAATAGGCACTAGGGAGGAGGTGCCAAACAGAATGGAAGAGACTGGTTATTTAACACATTAACTGTTATGTGAGTTCTATTTAACTCATGTTCAAATAAGTTTTGAGCCCAAGGCCTTGTGAAGCATATATAACTCATGTCTCTTCTCATTGTTTTCACTGTCAGTCATCTCCCTCACCTCCTGTGGCCCTGATCCCAGGCAGGGGTCTGGGGGCCACTTGAGCACCTCATTGCTGGTCTCTGTTCCCTGATTTCCATAACTTCTGACTTCATTTCACCTTGACTGTTCACCTGGCAGATTTTAGAACAAAATTGATAGGGTGGTATGTGGTGACATGACTTTGTTGTACATACTTAGGAGGTATGATTCAGAGATTTTTATCCAGGACCACCCAAGGACCACTGAAGACACAAATATTGTGGAATGACAAAAAGACTCAATTCTTAGAAATAAACTCCATAAGTATGTCATGAGTCACATATAACTCACGTGGCCTCACACACAGAAAACAATTTTCATTCAATTAGAAAGCATCGTTTTGTTTTCAAAGTTTTAAATTCAGTTTTCATAATAAAACACCATGGCTCCTAGGAAAGCAAATTTTTTTCTAGTGTGGCAGCCAAGGTGTTAAGGAAGAGCAGCTGGGTTTTGGTTTTTTTCTTTTTTGTAGTTTTTGGCCAGGGCGCTGGGTTTCAATCTGCCACCTTCGGCATATGGGGCTGGGGCCCTACTCACAGGCGCTGGCCGAGCAGCTGGGTTTTGAAGGGTGCATAACCAGCAGGTCGCGCTGGATGGGGTCTGAGAACTGCGTTTCTCTTTTACCACAGCAGGTGGTGCTGCTCCCCTGCCCCCGGGGCAGGACTGGATCTAGGGCCTGCAAAGCAGCTGATTTGGGAAGGGACAGATGGGAAGGGCAGGGCTGAGAAACGCCCAACAGCTAACCCAGGTTCAGGGATTCAGGCATAACCTGGCTGAAAGTCTGGAGTAGGCCTGTCTCCCTTGTCTATCCTGGGAGCACTGAGCCAGAGAATCTCCAGCTCAGCCGAAGGCACCTCCTCCAAGGAGCTTCCAGGCCCCTCCTAGCAGGACCATGTGCTGCTTCTGGGCTCCCATAACCCATTGTGTCCCCTCCCCCAGGAACTTAGATCTGGTGCCAGGCAGTGCATAGGAACCCCTTAGGCTCCTCAAGGCCCTGGAACCAACCTCCTTCACCATGGTAGACTTTTAAAATATTTTTTATTTAACAAGTTATTTTTTAGTATATTTGCCTTTAAAAATTAAGATATTAAAGTGTTGAATAATTAAAGTATTCGAGACAAGCTGAATTCTACCATAAGTCCTAGTCCTGGTTGTCCCCTTGCCCTCTTGGGACAATTATCTTCACGAATCTGGCAAATTCCAGAGCTTTATCTAACTTGGTAGTAATGTACGTGTGTTTAAGTAAAGAATGTTTTTCTTTTTGATATTATTTTGCAGATTGTTTTCCACCCTTGGCAAGATGCCCTGGCTACCTAACCCATTAGGGCCTGTGCTCTTCCTAAAGTCTCCCTCATTCTGGTCTCTGTCCAAATGTCACAT
>CAUYON010100321.1:0-16240 GCA_963573935.1 Arctocebus calabarensis | reverse complement strand
CAAGCTGTCACCCTGGATAAGAGTGCTGTGGCATCCCAGCTCACAGCAACCTCCAATTCCTGGGCTCAAGTGAGTCTCCTGCCTCCGCCTCCCAAGTAGCTGGGACTACAGGTGCCTGCCACAATGCCCGGCCATTTTTTGGTTGCAGCCATCATGGTTGTTTGGCGGGCCTGGGCTGGATTGGAATCCGCCAGCTCAGGTGTACGTGGCTGGCGCCTTAGCCCATTGAGCCACAGGCTCCAAGCCATGAAGTTGGTTTCTTACTGGTAGAATCACTTTAGCTTCCAGTTGTGGGTAGTTCATTACTTTTAAAGAACATACAGACAAGAACTCAAAGTAGCGTTGAGAATGCAGAATCCCTTGTTTCTGCAAATGATAAGTTTGACTCAGGGCCTGGGGCTCTGACCCAGCTGGTGGTTGGGCTACCGGGTGGGAAGACACAGCCTCCCCGACTGCACACGCCTTTCTGAATGTAGGAAGACCAGCTCCAGCCCTGTGGAGTTTACAGCCTGTGCCAGACATAAAGGAAAAGGCAGCAGCAGTAAAAATCCCATTTGTCAGGTGGGGCTGGTGCCGAAGGCTGGGAGGCGGCGCTGTGCAGGAAGCTTCCAGGAGAGATTTACAGGACAGAGGAATCTGTGTTGTGTGGAAAGAATCCGTGGAGGGGGCAGTGCGGGAGGAGGCCTAAGTCAGGCAGGTCTTAAGGTGAAGTGGTAGGTAAGAGAATTAACCAGAAATTGTTCCCTCTACCTTCATGTGGGAACCGAGGAAATTATCCACCCAAGCGTGCATCGTAAGATGGTCAGCTCTGAAAAATGTTACTTCTTCAAACGACTTTGCCCAAATGCCTGACTGCTGGGTCCACGGAGTATCATTCCAGATTCATTTGTCCTGCAAAGCTGTTGGGACCACAGGCCATAGCCTGGTATCTCTGTCCTGTGAAACTGTCGCAATACTGCAAAGGAAACAGGCATTCTCTAACTCTGCTTCTCCTCGCCTTGTCAGCAGGATCACTAAAACTTTAGGCTTTGATCAAATGATATAAACACCCTCAGTTCTAAGAGCTTACTTCTGAAGATCTCGTGCCTGTTAGAACAATTGCTACATTGCTTGATAAGTATCATAAAACATTCTGCATGGGTGCCTTGTGGAGTTATCAGAGTCCCAGAGTTCCTGGCTAAGAGGGTCAGTGACCAGGGACGAAAGCTGAGACACAGGATGGTGTAAAACCCCCTCCTAACACGTGACTCCCACTCAGAGTGCCCAGGATGGGACTTCTGGATTTGTGTGGAGTTCTCAGACTTCCCAGGGGCGTCCCCCAGACACAGAGAGAGCAACTCAGGGCGGACGCCACTTCACTCACACCAATGGCACCAGCCACGGTCAGTCGGGAAGGTGTGTTAAGCATTGACAATATCGATTATGTTTTCTTTCCATAATGAATGTAACATGAATTCTCTGCAAAAGTGTGAAAATCTGAGGAAAAATACACTAACTCCCACTGTCCAGGGTCAGTCAGTGTTAGGACAGTAGATGCTTCAGCGTAACGAGAAGGGCTTCAGCAGGGTTTTAAACCAGCACACCGAGAGCACTGAAACTTCTTTTGCCACTTGGTTTTTTAATGACTGAGCTATGTTTCTCCTTAGATTTATTTAAAAAACAAAACACACCTACAGTTACTAAGCGATTTGAGATAGCGGCTACCCTGTCACACACATCTCCATCTCGGGGGATGGTGATGAGCAGCCCTGGCAGGAAGTCCTGGCTTGCTTTGCACCTGCGCCTACAGGTCTCGGGACCAACGCTCCAAGGGGTATCTTTTCTGAACATGGGAATCTCACGCAGGCCGAGGGCAGATGCACCTGTGGCTCCTCGCCTCCTCCTCTGCTTCCCCCCTCCTCCCAGCCCTGCAGACACAGGCCATCCTCCCAGACATGTCTGGGGCTAACCTGGGAAGTGATACCTGAGGGCAGTGAGGGATACCGAAACCTTGACCTTGGAGTCTAGGTTGAGAGAAGGCTGGGTTTTCCCAGCAGGTAGGCGGTTCATACGGTCACTTTTAAGAATCCTTATGGAAAAAATCTGCTGCAATTCCTCCACTTTTTATTAGTACTGCCTGCCCTTTCTTGGAGTGATATGTTTTTATTTCTATTGTATTCTATAGCTATGAAATTTTTTTTTCTTCTTGAGTTAAAAGCACTTTTTGTATCATTCCTCTGCAATTTCGCTCTGTCTCTGGGTATCTTTTGTCTGAGCTAAGGTTCATGTTCAGTGAAATCCCTACAGACACTTCAGGGCTCCATTTTCTTCAAAATGTCAATATTTGCAGAACCCATGACTCCTTGTTTACACCTTACACTTTACTTAAGTATTTTTTTTCTCTGTAGTAAAACAACCAACAACACTCAATTATCTCATGTTGCTGAGATTTTATTTCAATTAAGTGCCTTTTACCTTAAACTTATTGAAATTTATTTTCTGAAATGTACTTTTCTTTACTAATATCTCTCTCTCAAATTAAGAATCTAATTTTCCCATGATGACCTCTTATGCATTTTGCATATTGGCAACTAAGCTTGAAATCCAAAGGATTCTTTGCCTTTTATGATAAGAAATGGTTCCTGAAATCATTCCAAGAAATTGTTTGGCAAACTGTGGTTTTCTTTTTTCTATTTTGTTTCCATTAGCTAATTTTGTTTTTACTGTAGCCCAGGGGCCAACAAACTTTTCCTAGAAAGGGCAAAAGAGTGATGGTTTTAATCTTTGTGGGATGTATGGTTTCTGTCACAATGATTCACTTCTTCCATTACAGCATGAAGCAGCCATAGTCTGTATGTAAAGAAATGAAGGTGTCTGTCTGCCAATAAAACTTTATTTATAAAAATAGACAGTGGGCCAGATTTGGCCCACAGAAACAGCTTATTGAGCTTGTTCAAACCAATAGGTGTTTATATGAATAACAAAAAAAATGTATCTGATTTTTGTCCTGGCCTTCTCAAGGTTTATGAATCATAAAATATCAGAACCAATCAAACCCCTGTTATTTTGTAAGTGAACTACCTGAGCACGAGGGTGGCTCCTGGAGCTCCGGTGGCAGCGTGGATTTCGGGTGGTGGGGCAGGACCCTGGCCTGGGTCCCGTCTCTCAGTCACGGGTCCCTGTGTTTAACACTTTGTAGGAGTAGCCGAGAACTATCTAACTTATAGCTTCAATGCTAACTCCCACATTTTCTCTACCCTTTTCCACTTGTATCTTATCTCATGATTTCTTTCCATTTTTCAGGTTTTGGAGGAAGTGATTTTCTTTGCTTTTATGACATTAATAGTAATTACTTGTTAATCACAGTATCTATTATGTTTGCTCTGAGCTCCTGATTTGTATCAGGCATTGGGCCACTTAATCTTTACAACTTGTCTTCAATTCTCAGAACACCTCTACGCAATACGTACAATTAGGTTTTTGGTTTGGGGGGCTTTTTTCTCCCCTAATAGGGATATTGACATTCAGAGAACTACAATTCTATCCTCAAATCACACAGCTTTATCCATGGCAACTTCCACATGCTCTTTCCTGTGCCTGTTGTTAGAAAATTCTTGATCACATCGCCTAATTTTTTCAGTCCTCTCCGTGACATCACCATCCCTCGCTTTTCAGATTCAGTTAGAGCCATGACTCTGCGCTAAGAGCCTTCACCCTTGTTCCTTATTTTGCAGGCCTGTAGAACTAACTGAGCCGCCGGATGCAGCCGCTGAAACGACGCTGTTGCCGTGGATATTTATGGAAAATAGACACCAGATGACAAAAGGACACCTAAGCAGCTGCTGTGTGACGAGCTTTCCTGGGGCAGCAGCAAACAGGGTGGAGAGTAAGGAATCCTCCCAGGACCCCCGAAGAGCCGCCTCCCCCAGAATACAGTGAAATCGGGCGCTGCTGGGACCAGCCGGCACAGAGCAATCAGGGCTGGGTGGTTCTTTTAGTGCAGGAGAAGCCAGCAGGCATGAATCTAAGAGATGGAAATGTCAAAAGTTACAAGCAGTACAAATAGTGGCGAGAGTTGGAGGCCAAGGAAAAGCCTTCGCTTGCATCAAAATTCTCAGCAACAAATACGCACGCAAGGATCAAACTGGACAAATGAGGCTGACACAGAGCAGTTAGACTGAAAACACCTGGGTGCCCCATGCTGAGCATGGAGGAGGGCAGGGTTACCCCTGGGATCATGAGGGGTCTCCAGGAGATTGATCTAGCTGAGAAGGCAGGGCATACACCGGGCTTCCATGGACATATTTCCAAAAAGTTGGCTCTCCCCTATGCTTTGGACTATTTGTCCATTTCTAGTCTTAAAAAAGGCGTTTTGTTTTTTGAGTTTATTTTTGTGCTTGAACTGAAGTTCGGGGACTTCTCTGGATCACGGCATGCTTCTGTTAGCTGGCCCACTTTGCTGGCTGCAGAAGGAAGGGAGGTCCTGTGTCATTCAGGCTGTCTGAAGAGAGACTGTCACCTCTTCCTGATGGATGTCATGGCAGGTGAGAAAACTGAGTGACGAGGAGCTGGAACTGTGAATTTTGTGAATGCTGAGTCACCCTGCCTCACAGAACACAGTGGGTGGTTAATAACTGCAATGGCCAAGAACAAAAACAATGTACTAGGCAAACAATGTGTGTACCTGCCCCAGAGCGGCCACGACAGGCTCCTTTGGGGGAGCTGTTGATGTGGCTCCTGGGCCCAGCTGGTGTCACTGGCAGGAGCCACAGCCTCTCAGGAAGGACTCCCAGCTACGCACAGCCGTCATCACTCCAGCACAGGTGTTGTTAAAATCGCTTTCATGTTCAGTCAAAATCTCTGCTTCAGTAAACAGTTACATCACTAATTGCTGAATATGACATTATCAGATTGTTTTGACTTCCTAGGGGTGAGGGTAAAGGAAAAAGAGAAGTTAATTACAGTTACTCTGGTCTCTAACTAATGGAAAGCAGTGTTAACATTTGCGTGCCGCCTGCTAGAAGGTTGGCAATAATCCCCAAGTATTAACCAATAGAACAGAATGACCCAACGTGTGGATGTCACTGCTTTACCTGAATTTACCCAGCAGCTAACAAAATAGGCCTCTTTCACTAAAGACTAATTTTCACATTAAAAAAAAATCTTTATTATGGGGCTAGTGCAGTTAAATTGCCTGACACCGCAGGGAATCTGTACTTAGACCCCGCGTTGAGCGCTGAGAAAATGCCTCGGGTGATGATCACGCTGCATGCAGTAATTCCAACCCCTGATCCTTCCTTTTCAGGAGAATTCCACCAGGTGGCACAAAATGTCTCAAAGTGGCACTGAGCACGCTGTCTCTCCGGGCCACAGAGAAGCGGGGAAAAGATGGAGAATCTCTGAGATCACATCGGCTTCCCTGGCTCCCCCAAAACACGCACGTCCACACTCGGCCTGCAGCAGCTCCTTTAAAGACAAAAAAGTGCTCACACGACAACATGGGCTTTCTACGCACATACTGAACTTCATCATTGGAATAATGGATAGGTGTGGTCAGAAAAAATAAATAAAGTGGTGGGGAAAGAGGGCAAAGACAAGGACAGGAGGTTTGCAGAGTTGCAACCCACCGCATCTAAAGTTGTCCGTTTTGTAGAGAAATTGTAACCGGAAATGGGTCTAGTTTAAAGGCAGGATCGTCATGCGCCGGAAACGCTTTGACACACTGAGAGAACAGAGTGATTCCAGAGATTGGTCAATTTTAACGGAAGCCAGAAGGGCTGACGCTCAACAGTCAGGTGAGGCTTTATAGAGGAATGAGATCCACTGAGCCCTTCTGCTGCCGCCCTGCAGAAACTGCTCTAGTATGTGCCCAGCCCTGGGCACAAGTGTCCACTAGGATGCACGGCAGTGCCATGACTGGATGGAGCTACCACAGCGCGTGGCCCACGGGGTTCTCAGTCGGCTCACGGTGAGAGAGGGGCTGACCCTGGGACTCAAGGTGGGCTTCAGAATGACCAGGCAGCTTTGTTGGCTGGCTCCCCATCCCAGAAGCACTGACTCCACAGCGGGAGAGCCAGCAGTGTGCAGGAGCCTCCATAGCTGACCACCTCCATAGCTGACTGCTTCCCTGCACTGACCGCCTCCTTAAGTTGACCTAATTGTCACAGACTGGATGTGTACCACTTGTCCGTATCAATACCGTAGGCCAAATTCCAATATGTCGATCACCTCTGTATGTTGACCACTTTGTTATGGTCCCTGGGTGGGGTCAACTTGCGGAGTTTCTACTATGTTTTGAAAAAAACTTCACAGATGGTTTTAGTGTGTCTTTCAAATAGGAGACATAGACTTAAGGGTCCGGTTTCCTTTTGTGATAAACCTGGTGGATCCCCGAGCACTCCACTGTAATAGGCCCTTGTCAAGAACCCAGAAAATCAGCGTCCACATGCTGATCTGGAAAGGAACCTCCTTTCCCTGTCACAGCTCTGTTTCTGTCTCATGTGAATCATGAAATTGGAGGCATCCTTCACTCTCAGCTGCCCCTGAAGAAATGGAGCAAAGAGGTTTGTGTACATATAAATATAATAAAAAATTGTTTTGCTATAGTAGACATTTATAAAATTCTTAACGTTCTGGAAATGGAATTTTCTAAAGTCATTTAGCTTTGATGGCTGGAAAATAAACATGGCTTCCTCCACTGCCAATTCCGCTCTGTCGAAGAAAAGTGAATAGACTTCTGCCAGTGTTTACACAAGGTTGGTCTATGCAGTCAGAGCAGAGCAGATGATTGAATAAATTATCTGTTAAGTTTGGATCCACTTAAAGAACATTCCAGTAAAGAGAAGGTCCATGTAATTGTGTTGGGATGGCTGGAGTCCTGGTGCTTTTAGATTAGGAATGAAACGCCTTCTCTCCCAAATGTGCGGCATGGATGCACCCACCCAGCAGGAACATGCACGATTAATGACCTTTCTTCTCCTCTGTCTGTTATCTTCATGGTCTTGATAATTCTTGGTATACTTCTTCCAGCGCAGTTTTTAAAAGAGTCTTAACTATTATTAAAAGTATGACCTGAAGCCCTACAAGAACACTCAACACAGCAACTGTCAGCTCAGATTTGCTGATAACTTTAAGGCTGTGTGCCAGGAAACAGAGGTAGAAGGTTGTTCTGTTTCTGATGGAGAAGGTATGGTAGCGTCGTTGTGGTCTCGAGGGTTGGAAAGTGCACCTGTGATTCTAGAAGTCTTCCAATGCTTATTTAGGGAGAGAGGGTAACAAGGGACTGAGCCTTGAAAACTGGCACATTCATTTCTGACGACTCTAAGGTGTTTGTGCAGTTGGTACCTATCAACAGTAACGTGAGACACATTGTGTGTGGTGAATATCTGTGATTCCTTTCCTCTAGTGTCCAAAAGCCTGTTTCGTACACTTTGATGTTGATATCTCCTCTTTAGGGAGAGAAAACTCTAGATGTTGACTTTCCCAGGCTCAGGTGTGTAAGTTAGTGGTCATTAAACTGACTCAGTCCTGCCAGACTCTGACTCAAGTCTAGAGGTGGGAGAGAGAGGTGCAGGGAGAAGGGATGCCGGGCTGAGCCACCTCAAAAGCCCTTGCAGGCTGATGGCTGCTGCTTGCAGGTGCACCAAGGCTAAGTGTGACATTAGTGATGGGTTCTCATTAACCACCCAGGCAACTTCTTTGGGGAAGTGTTTCCTCAAACGTGGCCGGGCACCTCCTCTAGCCTCCCCCGTGTCTCCCCGAACCACCTAATATTCTTTCAGTATATCCCCTTCTGTTTATGCCAGTCTTTTGCTTCATCTAAGAATCCCCACTGATCCCCTGTGCTAGACACTGGAAGCCCAGAGTTTAGGAAGAATTGCTTGGCCCTTAAAGTCTTCACACTCTGGTAGGCGAGATAAGAGGAGTTTGCGCACACTGTGATGGTGAATCTGGTTATTCTATCAGTGAAACTTACTCATTCTTGGAGAGAAAATAGCTTGCAGTGGGTCCTTGATGAGATTTGAAATTCTACTGTTCATTTTTTTGGGGGGGTTGCAAGTTTGGCTCATTATCTAGAACAGAGACATCCCGCATAAGCCGCACCTTACAAGAGTGAGCAGCCGGGGAAGGTAGAAGGTGATTGAACCTTTCATCTGAATGTATTTGCAGAATAAAATCTGTGGCCGAGTTAGGAGTGAAGAGCTCGCCTCTGCACGGGCGCGTGTGGTGTCTACACAGATGGTACTCCCCGTAGGATTACACTTCCTAGGGGACTTGTGAGCCATATGGAGGAGAAAGTTCCCTGGTTGAGAGTTCTGCTCCATTATTTCCCACTGGAAGTAATGCATTGTGATCAAGCCTGAATTCTCAGCTGTGAGGTGATGGGGATAGAAATGTCATGGGCGCCAGAGTTTGGAGCCACTTCTGAGCTTAATTATTATAAAGAACATGTGGTTGTAGCACATTCTGAGTCGTATCACCGAGGATCACTTGTGACACTCCCAAGGGCACAGGTGCAGAGAGCCTGGCCTGCAGCCGCGTTCAGGGTGAGGCCTGCCCGGCTGCCACCCGGAAGTGGCTCAGCTTCTGAGCGCTGTGTCCTCCTGCATCTGGCTTTTTCATGAGACATGGAACTCTGTGGACGGGGAGCATCGTGTCCTTGTCTTCCCAGCACTGGGTTCTGGCAGGCTGACACCCTGCAAGCCCTCCGAGCGCACCCATGGGAGGCCCTCTGCACCCACCGGCTGTCCTCATAAACCCATAGAGGGCAAGGCCAAAGAAATAAAGTGGGGGCTGAGGGAGGGACAATGGCACTGACAGGTCCTGTGGCAGTGTCCATCCTAGTAATTCAGACCCGGGATCCACTACTGTGACAGCTGTTGCCTCCAAGTACCTGTCAGACATGCCCATGTGTGTCTTAGGAAGGGCAGTGCTGGCCTCCCCGAGGTTGCTTCCTGGAGGGGATGTGTTTTGTTTGTGAACGTGTGAGCTGAGAATCAGGACAGAGGAGGGACAGACTGCTCTGCAGTGCCATAGTGTTGTCACCTGCCCCCGGCTTAACTGCAAACAAAAGCTGATAAATGTGTCTGTGGGGTGGACAAGTGACTTCCAAAGCCTCCCATAGCAAAGAGGGCACATCTGCTGGCCAGTTGCCTGGAGTACTCTCCTTATCGGGCGCCAGTCAGGAGGACATGGCACAGGCCACATAGGTCAGTGTCCCCACAGTACCATTGCCCAGGAGGGGACAGAGTGTCACTTCTCTTCTAACCTGCACTGCTGGGTTCTGGCTTCTACCCTCCTGTTTCCACACGTGTGGGGGTCTTCAGGGTCTATCTCGTTGCAGTTGAAAAGCTCAGGAACTGTTAGAAAACAGACCCTCCTGAAGGCAAGGCCAGCCCCCCAGCGGCGGGCACGTGAGATTTCTGGGGTCTGTCTGGGAAGTTTGCTTCACAGATTGCAAGTGAAAAATCGAAGTTTCTTTGGGTTCAAGAGGCAAAGGAGTACCAGAACTGCCTCGATGCAACCTCTCCACGCTTTGGGAAGCCTTGTGAAATAAAAGAGAAAGTGCTGGCCCAGGGCGTGAGCTGAGTGTGGGAGGCTTGGAACCCCCTCGCCGGGTCTCCTTGTGGGTTCCTTCTCCTCTGTCCTCCCTGACTCCATGGCAGGGCTTCTGTGGAAGGCCCAGTCTGACCCTCTGTACCAGGACCAAGCCAGGGGTTATGTCCCTTGGCTTCTGACAGAGGGAAGAGTATTCTGGAACAAAGGGGTCACAGCTGAGGCCAGCAGGTGCTCACAGCAGGAAGAATGATGAAAGTGGAAGGCGGAGGGAGAATCAGGGTCCCAGTCTAATCAGCAAAGTGGATATTTCTCTTCACACCAGTTGACAAACGTCGTCAGCAACAGGAACATTGGGTGTTCCCTGGATTCTCCCATAAAAACCACACAAGATCAGATTATAGGGCTGGAAAATAGAAATTAAGTGTAAGGTATAAAAATAGTTTAAACACATTGTGGACGGTATTAGACAAAATAAGCAATATTAGTGGGAAGTCTTCATGCAGATTGAACCCCATCCAGAAGTGCAGCTTTTAAATATCAGTTACAAATATTCTTGCTGAGTCTACACCAGACAGAGATGATATATTCTTACCCAGCTATAAAGCAATTACCCTCACAGCTTTGGGCCAAAAGACTGGATAGTTAAGACTGGGAAATGATCGCTCTGTAAATGATCATAATGTGGGTAATTAAAAATAGATTATTGGATTAAGATTTGAATTACTTTTGAAGACCTCACTTTTCCTTAGCTTACATGGTTTTGGGGGTTGGGGTTTCTTCTCCCTTATTTTTTTCTTTCTCTGAGTGATCATAATTGAATACATTTTGGGACTATAGATTGTAATTTCGCTGTGAGAGATAGCACTTTAATCTCAGATGTTTATTAGAAAATTTTGCTGCACTGGCTGTGAATTTTGTAATAAGAATCAAGTGAATGGGCTCGAAACAAAATTAAGAACAGGTCTTCACCTGGCATGATGGCTGCTCTCTGTCACGACTGTGACAATTGAATTCATAACCACTAATTTCATATTTTTACAGGTAGGAATTTAGTAACAACTAGGATAAAGGCATATGTATTCAAGCTCATGTTCATTGGTCTCTAGAAAAGAGAGATGGTCTGAAATACAGTAGTTTAGTTACATAGGTAATTGAGCCAAAGAAATGGGGAGTTGAGTCATTTTGAAATGTAAATAAATGTAAACAGATAAATGTAAATAATTTATCTGGATACTGCCATGGCTACACCCTCATACACCTAAAATATAGGACGTGTTTTCCTTCGGTGGATTTTCATCCAAGCTCTCTAGTTCACAAGGACTTTCCATGGTGCCCACACAGCCCCTGCCCTCAGCCAAACCCTCCCCAACACTTTGCATTTACTTGGCTGTATCAGTCTCTCCGAAATTCAGTTTCCATATTATGATAAAGCTGGAGATTGGACCAAACAGATTTTACAGTTCTTCTGATGTACTTCGCCATGGACTGTTTCTATTCACTGTTTCTATAACGAGGGATTTCCTAACATAACGAATTTCCATCCTTTGCTCTTGAAGGGGAGGCAATATATCTTTAGTCCATATTGACTGGTAAGTAAACCACATCATTTCTTAAAAAGTTAAGCATACATTTACCATATGATCCGGCAATCCCCTCCTGGGTATTTACCCAAGAAAAATGAAAATTTATGTTCTCACAAAATAATTGCACTCAAATGTTTATGGCTGCTTTGTTCAAAATTGTGCTAAATCAGAAGCAAACGAAATGCCTTCCAGCTGGCACATGGATGGACAAACTATGATATAACCGTACAAAGGAATACTACTCAGTTATAAAAAGAGGAAATTACAGCACACGCCCCAACCTGGGCGGCTCACACGGGAATTACATGCTAAGTCAGTCAAGACCGACTCAAATGCCTGTAAGCTGTATGACGGCACTTATGTAACATTCTGAAAAAGGCAAAATTACAAGAACAGGGAACCAATCGGTGGTTGCTGAGGCGGAGGAGGGAGAGCCGTGACCAGCCAGGGCTGTTCTGTAATGTCTGGGTCGTGTAAGTGGTTATCTGGCTATGGATTTGGTAAGATTCATAGATTTGCACACTTAAAAGAGTGACTTTTGCTCTGTAAATTATACTGTAATAAAAAAAGGAACAGCGTCAGCCTAAGATTTGTTACTGCTCTTTGATTCCTTGAAGGAATCAAATCCTAAAATAAATTTTTAGAAATTGTTTTAAAGCTAACATGAGAGTATAAGCAGTTGTGGGTTTTTTCTATTTCTTTCTCATTACGGCCCAAAGGTTGAAAACCAAAGTCAAAGTTTCTAGTCAATGGATTGAAATGTCTTAGTGACAGTGGTCTGACCCAGTGTAAGTGTTGTCCTCAAATCCTTCTCTGCATTTGAGATTCCCAAAGGTTCCTTTCTGCTCCCAGGAAGCAGTTCTCATTTGCACTGACTTCCAACAACTTCCTCTAGGCAAGTCCCTGGAGGCAGTCACCCGCGTCATCCCCGCAGGCACAGGGACGGCTCAGGGCAGCTCCTTCTTGAGTTTGTTGAGCTTCCAGACATAAGGACCAGAAAAATGTGACTTTCAGAATCTGGCTTTCAAGCCAGGCATAGTGCAGCTGGAGGGCTTCTGGGGTGATAAGCCCTGGGATGGTAGGGTCCTGTGCTGAGAGAGTATTTTATACAAATAAGGAATTCCCACTGGGGGCTCTGTACTCTATCCCAGGAGATGAGCACTGTTGAAAACACTGGTAAATTCCTGTGCTTCTGCAAGCCAGGTCTTACATTAGAGTTTATCTAGTTATAAGACTGCAATAGGACAACATTTTACAGTCTATTGAATTGGTGGAGGATAGTTTACAGTTGGTAAGTGTATAGATGGGGGAAGGTCCTCTGATGTCGCCGAACGCACACAATATTACACATACACACATGTGGTGCTCATCAGATTCAGAGTCAGTCCAAAAATGGTAATGAACGTGCTATGCCCTGCGTTCTAGTAGCACGGATACATTTGTGCTTATGCTCTCATCCCCTGTGTGGGCACAGTCATGTGCCCTTAACGATGAGGATGTGTTCTGAAACATGCACCATCAGAGGGTTTCCATGTTTGCAAACGTCCCAGAGTGCACGTGCTTGGGCCTCTGTGGTGCAGCCCACAACACAGCTGTGCTACCTGGTGGGCCTATTGTACAACCTGTAGGGTGTGTCACTGTGCTGAGGACTGTGACTTGGTGGGAAGTCATCGTGATCTAAACATATCGTACGTAGAAAGGGTGCAGGAAAAATATGGTGTGAAAGTTAAAAAAAAAAAAATGAATCCACAGAAGGCACTCCCCACAGATGGGGCCTGAAGATCTGGAAATTGATCTGCAGAAGTCTGTGAGTGGTGCGTGAGCAGGAAGGCCTTGGACGTCACGCACCACTGTAGACTTTATAAACAGGGCACACTCAGGCTACACTAAATCCACGAAAATATTTTCCTTTAATGGTAAATTAAACTTAGTTACTATAACTTTTTACTTTATACGTTTTGTAAATTTAACTTTTGACTCTTTTGTAGTAACCAACTAGGTTAACATATAGCTGTACAAACTGCTTTTCTCTTTATCTCCTTACTCTAGAAGCTGCTTTTTCTTTTAAAATTATTTTTATTTTTACTTGTTAAACTTTTCTGTTAAGGAGTAAGACACAAACACACATTATCCTAGGCCTGCATGGGGTCAAGGTCATCTGTGTCACTGTGGCTCTGTCCAAGGTCATCTGTGTCGCTGTGGCTGTGTCCTCACCACCACACCTGTGCTCTTGGAGGGGCAGTAACAGGCATGGGGCTGTCATCACAGGAGATGACACTGCCTTCTTCCTAAGACCTCCTGAAGGACCTGTCTACAAAGAGTTAGAGACTCTTTATAATAATTAGAAGGAGTACATGTTAAAACAACAATACAATGATAATATAGTCATTATCATCATTACCAAGTACAGACAGACCTTACTTTATGCCCATCACAGATACTGAGCTGTTTACATGTTGAAGGTTTGTGGCAACCCTGAATCAAGCCAGCCTTTCATCGTCGTTTCTGCAATATCATGTCTACCTCGCATGTCTGTGTCACCTCGGGAAATTCTTTCAGTATTTCAACCATTTTAAATATTATATCTGTTATATGATCTATGATCAGTGGTCTCTGGTGTTACTGTTGTAACTGTGTTGGGGTGCCGTGGACCATAGCTGTATGAGACAGAAACTTAATCCATTCCTGTGTGTTCTGACTGCTCCACCGACCAGCCACCCCTATTTCTCTCGCTCTAGTTGACATCTTTCTTCCTTGAGCCACATGATGTTAAAATTAGGTCAGTTAATAACCCTAAAATTGCTGCTCAGTGTTCAAGTGAAAGGAAGAGCCACATTTCTCTCCCTTTAAACAAAAAAAAAATCTAGAAATGATTAATTTAAGTAGTAAGTTAGAAAAGAAGGCATGTCAAAAGTTGAGAGGCAGATAGCTAAGCCTCTTGCTCCAAAATAGCCAAGTTGTGACTACAAAGGACAAGTTCTAAAGTGCGTGACTCCAGTAAACACATAAATGAGGTTAAATTGAAACGACCCTACTGCTGACATAGAGAAAGTCTTAGTGGTCTGGAAAGAAGATGAAAGCCACATCAACATCTCCTTAACCCAAAGCCTAATCCAGTAAGTAGCAAGGCCCTATCTTTAGTTCTGAGAAGGCTGAGGGAGGTGAGGAAGTTGTAGGAGAAGGTTGAAGCTTGATAGGTTGCTTCATGAGGTTTAAGGAAAGAAGGTATCTCCATAACAGAAAATTGCATGGTGAGCTAGCAAGCGCTGATGTAGAAAATGCAGCATGTTTTATCCAGAAGATCTAGCTAAGATCACCCATGAAGGTGGCTACGCTACACAACAAATTTTCAACAGAGACACAACAACCTTCTATTGGAAGAAAATGCCATCTAGGATTTTCATAGCTACCGAGGAGAAGTAAAGGCCTAGCTTCAAAGGACAGGCTGACTCTCTTGTTATGGAATAATGCAGTTATTGGCTTTAATTAATAGCTACTGCTCATTAATTCTGAAAATTCTCATTCTGAAAATCCTAGCACCCTTCAGAATTATGTTAAATATTCTCTATCTGTGTTCTAGAAATGGCACATCAAAGTCTGGGTGATAGCACATCCACTCAGAGCAAGGTTTACTGAATATTTTAAGCTCATTGTTGAGACCTACTGCTCAGAAGGGAAGATTTCTTTCAAAACATTATTGTCCCTTGACAGTGCACCTGGTCACCCAAGATCTATGATGGAGATGTACAATGGGGTTAATGTTTTCATGCCTCTAACACAACATCCATTCTGCAGCCCATGGATCCAGAAGTAATTTTGACTTGCATGTCTTATTACTTGCAAAATACATCTATAAGGATAAGCTGCTGTAGACAGTGATTCCTCTGATGGATCCAGGTAAATAAAATGTAAAACCTTCTGGAAACGACTCACCATTTTAGATGCCATTGAGAACATTTGTGATTCTTGTGAGAAGATAAAAAAAAAACTTCAACAGGAGTTTGAAGGCATTGATTCCAACACTAATGAATGACTTTGAGGGGCTCGAGATTTCCGTGGTCGAACTGACTTTGCATAGGGTGGAAATAGCAAGAAAATTAGAATTTGAAGTGGAGCCTAAATACGTGACAGAATTGCTGTCATCTTCTGATAAAACTTGAGTAGGTGAGGAATAGCTTCTTATGGACACTCAAAGAAAGTCATTTCTTGAGATGAAAGCCACACCTGGTGAGGGTGCTTGAACATTACTTAAATAACAGCAAAGGATTTAGAATATTATATAAATTTAGTTGATAGAGCAGTGACAGGGCCTTAGAGGATCTACTCCAATTTTAGGAGAAGTAGTTTTTACTTAAAGTATATACACTGTTCTGTCAGTTTCATTGCATACTTAATAGACTACCATGTAATGTAAACATAATGTGCTACAGAGAAGTCTTTCATGAATGCAAGAATCACTTGATTAATTATTTATTTTAAAAAATAAGGGAAAGAAAACAAAAAAAGAAATGATAATAGTGACTAATTTTCACATAAATTGCATTCAGTTTTGACCAAAGTACATTAGTTAAACATTAATTTTTAATTCAACTTGTTAATATGTTGTTTAGGATATTGCATCCTCATTTATAAGCTAAATATGTTTGTAAATTGTTATAACAATATATATTCTCCAATTTTAATATCAGTTGTATCCAGATTAAGTAGTATGATTTTGAAATACTTCTTCTTTTTCTATTGCCTATAAGATTTGGAATGATCTCTTTTATGAAATTATCTTTTACTTTTATTTATAAATATTAGTTGTCTATTTTTTGAGACTTTGGAAGAAAAATAAGAAGTTAACTGATGACTCCATACTGAGCCTCAGAGTCAAAGCCTTCTATAATAGACATACTCTTATTTGACAATGTGAATGTTACTTTCTTTGCATTATTATTATTAATATTGCTTAATATTTCGATGCAGTGATTGTCTGATTTCTTTTCTGAATGTATTTATCTTCGTTCATTCTTTACGAGGTTTTTGTTTCTAGTCCTTATCTTAAACATTGTTATTGTTATTAAATTTTAAGCCTTTTTAATTCTGTGAAGGCAAAAAGTAGAAACCTAATAAACATA
>CAUYON010100320.1:0-19835 GCA_963573935.1 Arctocebus calabarensis | reverse complement strand
TATACCCCGAGACTAAAAGCCTAAAGGGGGAGACGGGGAAAGACCGGGGGAGAAACGGAGACAGCTTTTCTCTCCCCACTTGAGTTCTCTCTCTCTACCAGAAGCTTTAGTGTTTTCTGTATTCTTTTCTGTAAATAAATTCTGTCTTACCACTGGAAAAAAAAAAAAAAAGAAAGAAAGAAAATGCCATGAAGGCTATGTTAAACAGTTTGATGAAAACATTTCAGATTGTATATGAAAACAGCACATTGTACCCCTTGATTGCACTAATGTACGCAGCTGTGATTTAATTAAAAAAAAAAAAAATAGCCGGGCTTTGTGGCAGGTGCCTTTGTGGGGCTGAGTCCAAGAGTTTGAGATTGCTGTGAGCTGTGACGCCACAGCAGTCTACCAAGGGTGACAACATGAGACTCTGTCTCAAAAATAAAAACAAAAACCTTGGGAGTGGGCAGTGCTTATGGCTCAAAGGAGTAGGGCGCCAGCTCCATATGTCGGAGGTGGCAGGTTCAAACCCAGCTGTGGCCAAAAACTGCAAAAAAAAAAAAACCCCAAAAAACAAAAACCTTGGGAGTTCTTATCACATACTTTATGATAGGCATGAAATTAAATTATTCCCAGGAGTTAATAAAAGTATAGATTCTTCTATGCTGCATAAATAGCATGACGTGAATTCAGAAATCTCCATGTGGAGCCAGAAATGATGGCTTCTACAAATATTATTTGATGGTGTTTGGCACTTCTCCGAAATGCTAATAAATTGACAATGGATAAACTTGGCTTGGTGGGTAGCAGAAACAGCAAATAGATTTAGAGGAACTTAATTAGTGATCTCAGTATAGTTGAATCCTCAAGAGGCATCCGCTTGTTATACAATTTAAAGTGGATGGTGGGCACATTGGGATGCTTAGGAGGGAAGATCATTTGGGTCTGGAAGTCTGAGACCAGTCTGGGCAACATACCATTCCTCCAAAAAATGAAAATTTAATTGGGCATGGAGGCGTGCATCTGCAGTCCAGCTACTTGGGAGGTGAGGAACCTTGGGAAAAAAAAAACATATAAGAAGGAAAAAAAAAACAACAACTATGGCTGGGTTTGGGTATTCACTATACCAATTTAGTCCAGGACTTTCCAGCCACAGTCTAGCCTGGGCAACAGAGCAGGGCTCCACCTCAAATAAAAACAAAAAAAGTGAATGGCAAGGCTGGAGGGGTGTAGTTGGCCTCTCTGGAATTCTGTACCCGTAGCGCTTTGCAGGTAGAGAAGCTGGGGCTTGACTCATTTAAATTAACCTCAAGAGAAATGGTATCGGTCAACTTTGAAACTTTAACCTTATTTGGAAACTTAAAGTAGTAGACTAAATATATTTTGGTGGCTTAAATTCCATTTAGACTGGATATTGGGATCATATTATTGTTATATGTATAAGAAAAAACATTTTTTCCTTAGGCGAGGCTCATATTTTTGTATTTTTCTCTACAGACTAATAGCATGTGTTTTACAATGAAAACATCCTGTGTACGAAGAAGATACAGAGAATTTGTGTGGCTGAGGCAGAGACTCCAAAGTAATGCATTGCTGGTGTAAGTGATTTAAAGACTGTATTGAGTGGCTTGGTGCCTATGGCTTAGCATTTAGGGTGCCAGCCACATACACCAAGGCAGGCGGGTTCAAACCTGGCCCTGGCCTGCTAAACAACGACAACTGCAACAACAAAAATAGCCAGTCATTGTGGTGGGCGCCTGTAGTCCCAGCTACTCGGGAGGCTGAGGCAAGAGAATCGCTTAAGCCCAAGAGTTAAAGGTTGCTGTGAGTTGTGATGCCACAGCACTCTACCCAGGCAACATAGTAAGACCCTGTCTCAAAAAAAGAAAAAAAAGAAATCAGTTAAAGAAAAACCCATCTTCAAATATTTCTGAGGTCTTTCATGTCATTACTTGTAAGAGCTGGTGGATGTCAAGTGATAAATTTTAAAATCAGATGTAATTGTTACAAAATTAAATCAAGCTATGTACTGCAATCAAGAAGCAAGCCTATAAAATCTTTCATATCTTATATACTGGGTGTATGTGGCCAGTGCCCTACTCACTGAGCTAAGGGGACTGAGCCTAACTGATTTCTTTATATCCTTATTATAAAATTATACAATTTAGAATAATATCTCTATAATAGCAATTTACCCTCTCTTTGAGGGATTTTCTGTAATGAAGCCACTTTGATTTGATCTTTAAAATGTGTTTTTTCTTTCTCATAAGACAAGTGCCAGAACTTCCATCTAAAAACTTGTTTTTCAACATGAACAATCGCCAGCATGTGGATCAGCGTCGGCAGGGATTGGAAGATTTCCTCCGAAAGTAAGTGTATGGAAACTCCCATGTCCAGATGAGATGTGAACAAAAGACTTTGGAAGAGCTATGTGATCATACAGGGGAGAATATTACTATTTCTGAAATGCCAATCATTTGTGCTAGGACTAGGCTCAGTAGTTCATTTCCTGTATTAGAGCACCATCTTGTGGCTCACATCACACGGTACATATTTGAGACCAAGTCTTCTAGAAAGAAAACAATGAACTAATTGAGTCAGATAATACAGGCTGTAAAGCAGATCTAAATTACTTGGGAGCCTAGCTGACGAAAGTAAAAATTTCTGGGAAACATGCACCTAATTATAAAAAGGCACTTCTTAAAAACTGTCTTCATTTACAACATTTAGGATTGACAAACCAAAATCAGCTCTACATTGAGCCGCTAATACCCTTCTGGGCTCCTTCAAATGAATGGCTTAACTCTAATCTTCAGAGGGAATGTTTATAGAGGAGTGTTTGGTGGTGTTTGAATAGTATCAATGGGTTATTAACTCTGATGGTGGGTCCTGCAGTTAAAGCTGCTTGAATTCACACTACTGTGATGTCCCCTCCCCTGTCCCCCTTTGGAATGTTAGAATGCCCATCCCATGGGAGGCAGTGTAGCACACCGATTTGCCTTCAGACTCTGAGGCCAGGCTGCCTGGGTTCAGTTCCTGGATCTGCCACTTACTAGCTGGGGGTCTTGGGCGAGTCTTTTATGTCCTCTGTGCCTGTGTTTTCCCTTCTATAAAATGCAGTAATAATAGTACCTACATCTTAAGGTTATTTAGACGATTAAATGGGTTCATGAATGTAAAGCATTCATGATAGCATCTTGCATATATGTTCTATCTAAGTGTTGATTATTATTGTTTTAATGCACTTAGACATGAAGTAGTTTTGTGCTTATTTTTCTAATTTCTTATTTTATAGATAAGGAAATAGGCTGGGTCATGTGACTGTGAGGTAGCAGTAGAGCCCAGTCTCCTGTTATCTCATTCTTTTTCTAGTAGTTTCAGGATCTGAAGTCATCTCCTTTTGAGTTCACTAAATTAGACCTTAGAGCAGGTCTGAAAGAATATATTGCCTTCTTCTCATTTGGCTCGCACTGGGTATTAAGTATGCACATGAATATTAATACTTTTTTCTATTAGATTGACATAGTGCCTTTCCTTTGGAGGAAAGAGGTATCTAGAAAGATCCAGCATTATAAATTAAGGGAGAGTGAGGAAAGTAAGAGGACCCAGAGGAATCAAAATGGGAAGAGACCAGAAGAACCAATTAGTAGAGCCAAGTCCTCCAAAAACATTACAGTGGAATTTTAAGGAGGGTATACAGGTATGAAAGAACAAAGTCCTGCTTATGTTTTCCCTGCATTTTCCCTTTGAAGACAGCTCTGATTTTAATTGTTGTCTTTATAAGGCCCCAACTGGCTAATGGCCTGTCCCTTAAGAAATGTGGTTCCTACAGCTCAAATTTGCAGAGTAGCCTGTCACTTCAGCTGCTGCCCTGGGGAGTTAATGCCTGGCCATCACCAGTGAGGCCTGGGCAGGAGTTGGTGAGTCCCACAGTCCCTGCCAGCACTGGGAGCAGCTTCTGTAGAGAAGTCTGTTATATGAGGTCAAAGAGTAGTGTGTGTCTCTGAATTTATGTTGCTAGTTAAGCGCAGAACATATGTTTTTGACCAGAAATCACTTCCCTGTTTTGAACATAACATTTCCATCCACAGTTGATCTACCAAAATCAGTGACCTAGTGAGTGTCATTCAGCCACAGCTGGGGTGTGCTTGTGCTGTGTTATTTTTGCACACTGTATTGTTTCACTATTTGCAGGCTATATTTGATGCACATGCCATAGTGAAACATGACCTGGTTTGGAAGCTTGGGGAGCTCTGTTCCAGGTCTCTCTTGGTTCACGAATCATGAGAATGACATTTTTTCTAGCTAATTAAGGAATGGTCACTTATTCCTTTGAGCCTCAGTTTGCTGTAGAGTGTGATAATACAAGCCATGCATTGTCGACTTCACATTTTGTGAGGTTGTGTCCTTCAGATGATTGCTGAGAAAGGATTCCGAGAACTATTCAACAGATATTTATTAAATGACTTCTCTGAGCCAAGCTGTGTACCAGGGATATAGGACTGCACAGAGTGACAGGAGTCCTTGTCCTCTTGACGCTTCCGTTCGAGTGAGGAAATACTATATACATCTCAAAGGCTATGGCTGGATCCATTAAAACTGGATTGGGAGTAGGGGGTGGAGTTCTCTTGTGCTGTATCGTTTGTTCTACTGTATTATGTGAACATTTGTTTCCAAGCTACTGAGTTTCACTTTAAAAATTTTCAAAAGCTAGATATAGGTGTATGTATATATAAAATGCACTTTTTTTTTCATTTTCAGGTCATTTGTAGAAGAACTAGAAAAATCTTTCACTAGGAACCAAATAACAATAATTCCTACCATTTATTGAACACTTGCTACCTGTTTGGGATTTTACATGTTTTATCTCAATGCTCAGAAAAATACTAGCACTTTCGGAGGCCGAGGCAGGTGGATTGCCTGAGCTCAGTAGTTTGAGACCAGCCTGAGCAAGAGCAAGAGCAAGATCTTGTCTCTAAAGAATAGCTAAGTGTTGTGGCGAGCACCTGTAGTCCCAGCTACTGGGGAAGCTGAGGCAGGAGGGTCACTTGAGCCCAAGAGTTTGAGGTTACTGTGAGCTGTGACACCACAGCACTCTACCGAGAGCAACAAAGTGAGACTTTCTCAAAAAAAGAAAAAAAAAAAGGAACACTGGTGCTTCCACATGGTTTTGAACCTGGAGGAAGGAAGAAATCAAATACCACAGGTTTGGTTTCAGGCGTGACCTCAACTCGGTGGCGTCTTCTGATCCTCCTCACCCTTCTCTCTGTGTCTCTCAGATTCTGATGCACTGCTCTCCTGTTCTTCATCCACTTGGCCAGCACGTAGCAACTTTCCATGTTTTTGCCCCTGTGACTCCTCCCCCACCCAGCCCTGGACCGCTTTGGGAGGCTGGCTGTGATGTACCATGTGTCTTGACCCAGCTTCAAGTCCTCTGAGGTGCCATTGGTTACCCATTCAGTAGGGCCACACATCAATAGCATGTACCTTGTTGGTAGAGGAACTTTAGGGACCGCAGCATTAAAACGTGAACTATGCTTGTGTTGTAGATTTTTAGCATATTTTTAAAATCTGGTTTTTATGTAAGTTTTGAAGTTGTGAATCAGAAGCACTAAATACGTTCAAACCCTTTAAAACCAAAATTTCTCTTTGTATAGGAATATGTGTATATAAAATGCATTTTTTTTTTTCATTTTCAGGTCATTTGTAGAGGAACTAGAAAATTCTTTTTTTTTTTTTTCTTTTTTTGAGACAGAGTCTCACTTTATTGCCCTCAGTAGAGTGCAGTGGTATCACAGCTCACAGCAACCTTCAACTCCTGGGCTTTGGCGATTCTCCTGCCTCAGCCTCCCGAGAAGCTGGGACTATAGGTACCCTCCAGAATGCCCAGCTATTTTTTGTTGTTGCACTTTGGCTGGGGCCGGGTTTGAACCCGCCACCCTTGGTATATGGGGCCAGCGCCCTACCCACTGAGCCACAGGTGCTACCCTAGAAAATACTTTCATGAGGAATCAAATAACAATAATTTCTACCATTTATTGAAACCTTGCTACCTGTTTGATATTTTGCATTTTTATCTCAATACTTAGAAAAATAGTAGGAGTTGGATATTATCTCAGTTTTACAAAGAAGGAAATCATACTAGCTAAATTTGGGCAGTATGATTGTGAGATTTTTCAAATATATTCATTTTTCTTCAATCATGACTATAATCCCCCTTTTTATTCTTTCCCCTAATTATAAATTGAAGTCATTTCTAATAGGTATGGGAAAAGAAAATTCCAAGACATAAATTATAAACACTCCAACTATGAATAACGGAATTCCTACTAGTTTCTTAGGTTTGAACAGGATTTTAGATTCAAATGGGATTTTCAATTTAGGTTTAAATAGGCTTATTCATGAATTGGAGCTTTCCTGCTTTACTGAATTCCTACCTTTGGTGCAACTACATTTGCCCTACAATTTTAGACTTCTGTATAATGGTTTTATGTTTCTTAAAAATTTAAACAATATCTACATTTTTTATAAAATGCTACAATTGACATGCACTACAACTAGTTTTATATACACACAGACCCCCACACACATACTTTTAATAAGCCTTTGTGTTCAATAGAGGGCACCACAGCACAGATCATGAATGTCTTCAATGAAGATTTGTAGGTTTTATTTTTTTCCAGCTAGTTATTTTTAAACTAACTCAGTTAAACAGGCTTCATTTTTTTCCTAGGTCAAACTGCTAATCTTCCACGTACTATACAGATGTGTGTATATATGTCATTATATTGGGCTCAGTAGACCTAGGACATCCTTAGCTAGGAGTAAATGATCTTGAATAGCTATATATTGTTCTTAACTAAACCAAAATATAATACACCTAATAAAATCATGTTGAGGAAAACCAGATTTTCAACTGTGTCCAATTCAAGAAAAAAACAGTTTTTACTTTGTTTAAAATTGATATGGGGAAAGAAATAACTTTTGAGTCATGTAAATTTTTTTTTTTTTTTTTTTAAAGAGACAGAGTCTTCGTTGCCTTCGGTGGAGTACCATGGCATCACAGCTCACAGCAACCTCCAGCTTTTGGGCTTAGGCGATTCTCTTGCCTCATCCTCCCAAGTAGCTGGAACTACAGGCGCCTCCACAATGTCTGGCTATTTTTTTGTTGTTGTTGCAGTTTGGCCAGGGTTGGGTTTGAACCCACCACTCTCAGTATATGGCTCTACTCACTGTGCCACAGGCGCTGCCCCACGTTGTAAATTTTTTTTAGAAATTCTTTTAAAATCCTAGAGACTATTTTTTGTTCCTTTAATATTAAAAGGCTTGAAAATATATATTTTTATTTTCAGAAAGGCTTCTTAAAATGATATTTTATTGACTGTTTTACCAAGTACTCTATCTGTATTAAGTTTGAAGTTCATTTTCTGTTGTTTGATTTATAGAATATGTGGCACAAATAAGACTAAGGAAAAAATAGGATTCAATATGATGGTGTTAATCACAACCTTCTCTTAGACAGTAAACCTAAGAGTATTCAAAATGAACTAATTCTGGGAGGCTGAGGCAGGTGGAGCACCTGAGCTCACAGGTTCAATACCAGCCTGAGCCAGAGCGAGACCCCACCTCTAAAAATAGCAAGGTGTTGTGGTGGGCACCTATGGTCCCAGCTAGTCAGGAAGCTGAGGCAAGAGAATTGCTTGAGCCTATGAGTTTGAGGGTGCTGTGTGCTGTGACACCACAGCACTCTACTGAGGGTGACAAAGTGAGACTCTGGCTTAAAAAATAAAAAAAATTAAATAATTATCCTTGCTGAATGAGATAAGAACACATTTTTAAGAGTTGTGCATTTTTTATTTTTTAATTTTTTTTTTTTTGAGACAGTGTTTTACTCTATTACCCAGGCTGGAGTACAATGGCACATTTATAGCTCTCTGCAGCCTTGATTTCCTGGGTTCAAGTGATCCTCCTGCCTCAGTCTCCTGAGTAGCTAGGATTATAGATGCACACTATCATGGCTGGCTGATATTTTAAACTTTTTTGTAGAGATGAAGTCTTGCTGTTTTGCCCAGGCTGGTCTTGAACTCATAGCCTCCAGGGATTCTCCTGTCTTGGCCTCCCAAAATGCTAGGCTTACATACAGGAGCCTAGCCTACCTGCATTTCACATTTCAGAATGAAATATCTGACTGTAAAATCAAAAGCATAAATTAAAAAGTTACTTTGCTTATTTAAAACTTTATACATGCCACTGAGTATGGTGGCATACATTTAGACAGTGAGTGAGAAAGGAGATTCCAAAAACCATAACTGTGTCCAGCAGATCAGCTTTGTTTGATCTCTGGCTTGTGTGGTTGTTGTAGTGTTTCCCAGTGACATCTTTCTCCCTCTTCAGAATTGTGAGCTGCGGTAGCCCAGGCTTCCTCTTTTTTCACCTATGTGTCCTCCAGATGGCAGTATTGAGCAGAAAAGAAAACACCGGGAAATAATGAGTGTAATGTACAGTAAAATTGGAAATTGAATTATAGCACAAGAAAAAGGACAGTAGCCTTGAGCTCCCGATCAACCTGGACTCTGATCACTTTTGTTTGCTGTACCCATGTGTTAGGTTACTAGCGAGTTAATAACAGCGCGTGAACAGTTCAAGGCTCAGTAGAATTGCTTCAGACATGAAATAAAGCTAAAATGAATTTGTGTCCAATATCATTGGCATTAGTGCTCATTACTTTTGTGGTGTAATGCCTCAAACCATCTAAAATCAATTTTAAAGATTACCCATTATTTTATAAAGAAAATAAAACACATTTCCAAGAGAAACAAAGCAGTGAGTATAATCCTATGAACAGTTACTTGTATCATGGCTGGCAGGAAACCACTGACAGAAGGCCACAGGAAACACTCTGCTCAGACTTTACAGCGATTCCAAGTTAATATAAATGGGCTGTTGCTATATAACTCTTCTCTTAATTTGATGTATTTAAAACAAGAATGGTAAACATTTGTAAATGTAGAAAATAAATCTTAAATAGTAGTAAAAGGGATTTACTACTTAGCTACTTGTACTTGGTAAATTAATCCTTATCATGTGACATAGTCTTCTCCTGGGAGAACCCAGGGCAGAGGACATGGAGGGAAAGGAAGTATTTAGCTGCTTTGCTTGAGATTTTGCCTTCTAAAAAGCACAGAGGTTTCACTTTTCCTTGTAAAGAATATTTAAAGAATGTTTTCTCAAACTATGTTTGCAAGCCTATTGAAGCAATGAGGATGGCTAGATTTTGGTTTTGATACTGTGTCTTACAGAAATAATTCTTTTTTATTTTGAAGAAAAGGACATTCTAATGACCTTGGATTTGAACTAAATTGTTATTAATGGCCAAAGAGATTTACTTTCCTAATTACTTGTTTAAACATGCACAATATAAAGTAAGGTTCATTTGGTCTGAAACACATGATCTATTTTTCATAGATCTCTATATGAAAAATCCCATGTCAGGCAAAATTATACTTGGGTTTTAGTATTCTAGTTTTGTCCACTACATCAGATCTTATTGTCTCTTGTTCTATCATGACTGAACTATTAATACATACTAAAATTATTATATGTCAAAATCTTTGCTAAGAAGATATAACTAGTTTTTATTTAAATGTAAAGGTATACTTTGCCTTGATTTCACATTATAAGATGTGCATTTCAGAGAAAACACATTCAGTGATAATATGAATTTGTGCATGTATAGATTTTGTGAAAGCATAGTTTTTATTCTTCTATGTAGTTCTAATACACTGGTTGACATCTGTACTGTCTTTATAAACTTTGATCTGGCATGTGGGAAGGCCAGTATCCATTCATAACAAAGTCATCATATTTTGACTATATACACGAGCATATATGGTAAAATTGGCTGGGATCAGTTTTATTAGGTTGCTAATTTTAACAACACAGAGATGCAGTGCTACTGAAATTTTAGAGAAATTCTAGTCAACTTTAGATATTTAAAAAAAAAAATACCTCTCACATGAGCCCTTTCAAATGTACTTACATACATAAACAAAGTTTTAAAATGTAAAACATGCTGAGAAATATATTGACTTTTTCATATACTTTTTAATAGTCGTTGGAAATTTTGATGTTTCATGACAGCCCATCCAATACAGATCACTGCATTGATATGCTGTTGGCAGTAAATTTTTTTAAGTAGAATAAATTTCTATGACTATATAAGCAAAATATTTCCATAATTAATCCACATGGTCATAACAGATGGTTAAATTGAAGAAATGTCCTTGAAGTTATTCTTTTAACAGATGTTCTTAACTATTACCTTCATGTTTTTACTCACCTACATTTCCAAATAATTGAATAAAAGTTAACATATGCTTTCATTCCTTTAATAGCAGAGCACATAATTGATGTGAAGTTTACCATAGTAGAGAAATTACTTTAGTGGAACATTTCTAATGTTTTTTCTTGTCCTGCCCTGTAACTGACCATTCCTGTTCACTGATCATTTTTCATGTTTTTCTTTTCATAGAGTCCTGCAGAATGAACTTTTGCTTTCAGATAGCACTCTTCACCTCTTCTTGCAGAGCCACCTGAATTCAGAAGACATTGAGGCGTGTGTTTCTGGACAGACTAAGTACTCTGTGGAAGAAGCAATTCACAAGTTTGCCTTGATGAACAGACGTTTCCCTGAAGAAGATGAAGAAGGAAAAAAGGAAAATGATATAGATTATGATTCAGAAAGGTATTTTTTTGCATTTTGATTTAATGTATAGGTATTTATATAACACATCGTGCACATATGCATGTGTATAGATATATACACATACTTCACTTTTTTGTTGATGTAATAATAAGATAATGAAAAAATTAATTGACTGAGATTTTATTGAGCTGTGACAGCTCATCATAGTAGTCTTCACACACACCTCCACACTGAATTAATGAATGCAGTAGAAATTCAATTATCTGCATTCTGATTATGTGACTTTCATTTAGTCAGACTTGAATTATTCGCGTTTAAATTATCTAGCTAAAAAAATATCCAACTGCACTCCAAATGGCTAATTAAAAGTCCAAATTTCCTGTCTTTCTTTGTGACTGGAGATAATTAAAGTTCTCCTCTGTTACTCAGGCTTTGAGTGTGTTGTGAAAACCAATTTCCTCTTTTGATTATTTTCCCCCTCTCTTCTTTTCCAGTTCATCCTCTGGGCTTGGACACAGTAGTGATGACAGCAGTTCACATGGATGTAAAATAAGTACAGCTCCGCAGAAATCCTGAAAAATAATTCTAATGTTACTGTCTTAAGAATAGCAAATTATGTCGAGGCATAGAAACGAAAGCTTGCTAATAATATATTCTTACCTAAAGCTCACTGTCATGATATTAGGTATTTAAAGACATGGAGTTATTTATTAGTGGTATTTTTATGTTGTCTTATTTTAGCCGAGCTTCTGTATAAAGCTAAAATCCTGTGAATGCAATAGTGTCGTTTAGAGGTGAATATTACTGGTAAACAAGATCCTGCCCTGAAATGAAATAACATATATATTAAAAAAAAAAACAAAACCCTAGTTGGTTTTATTGAATTTTAAATGCTAGGTATATAGGTAGCATTTAAAATCAAGATAGGGCATTCTGTTTTGTATCAATGGGGCAGTGTTACTGCAAACACAGCGTCTATATTAACCACTTTGAACAGTAAACAGCAGAGACCAGACTGCCTTTCTCAGACGTGTGGTAGATATTTTGTGGATATCTTCTGTGCACTGCAAAACACTTTCCTTTTGGGTGTGTGACTGACATATTTTAAGAGTATTTAATCTTGCCAGTATTCTACTTCACACTTAGATGGAAAATGTATCTTATGAGTAGAGTATTAAAATAATGTTTACATCTTAGGAAAAACAGAAATAGTGCTAGTAGTTTTACTTATAATTGCAGTATATAGCTTCAGAAATACATTTTTATTGTCCAGAATCATCTTCAACAAATGGTTTCTGGCAATAAATCATTTGTTTTCATTATCATTGTATAATCAGAATTATAGGTTAATAATTTATTTTCTAACTAAATGTGTAGTTTCTTACCACTAGATAATGTTCTGTGTCAGTGGTGGTTACTTATTGCTTATCTTAAGTCAAAAGAAGGATCTTATAAATATTAATACATTTAATTTTACCAAAAAGTATTTCCAAAATTTAGAAAAGAATGCCAGGTTGCTAATTTCAGAATTAATCATTCATTTAAAAAACCTTTATTTTTAACCATGTACATGAAGATTGGTTTAATTTTAATGTCTTTTTTGTTTTTAGTGGCCCAAAGATCAGATGTCTTAAATAAACTACTTTGAACTTCAAATTTCAGATGAGGCAGCATTTACTAGAGATAATTACCAAAGTTTCTTTGTTGAATGGAACAAAATATCTCTGTGAAACTAACAGGAGGATATTTTCACATAACTTGTTGCTTTAATTAAATGCCTAATTGGAGAGTAATGGGATAATACAGAAAAACATTTCATTTTATCAAGGAGTTTAAAAGTTATTGTATTTTTTAAAAGTATTTACAATGCTTGTTTCAAAGAACAAACAGAAAAATACTCCAGAAAACTAAGCATCAATAGAAAAATAATTAAATTTAGAGTAAGAATGATTTCTTTAATTTGTCCTTTTCTATAGTTTGGTCTAAATCATTAAATTTTTGTAAATATTTTGATTTAATGTGTCTTTGATCTTCATTATTTTAATACAGGAAAAGAAAAGATTTAGCAATTTCTTATCTTTCTAACATGTAAAGTTTGTCATCTGGACATTTGAGAACAATCTCCAGCCCCTCAGCAATATGTATTTGAATTCACAATTATTTGTTTTATAGCAGTTTTGAAAAGCATATATTATGCCACCAAATGTCATTTTTTTAGATGATGTAACCATCAATAATAAGTAATGTCTAATATTTGCTATGTAAATATCATGAGATCATTTTCACATTAAACATGAAAAAAACCAACTTTGCTTGATCACTTATTTTCTATAGGAGGATATATTTCTTCTGATTTAGACCCAAACTCAGTGTGTTTTTGAATTATCAGAAATTTTTTATGAAGAACTTTGGTAAAACTGTGCTTAGTATTCACTACAGTTGCACATATTTGAGGTTTTTAACTGTGGCTTGTTTTGCTGTCTCAGCACTGGTTTCTTAAAGCAGACTTCTTGTAGCTGATGTATTTAGATGAACTTCAACTCGCAATGGTTTTCTTGCTTTGTCGCTTATTTTTCTCTGGCATATTTTTATAAAACTTTCTTCAGGAAAAGAAAAATAATTACTTAATGTAACTAAATAGAATAGAGGTGTATTTAGCACTGTTTTAATGTGATTTCAATTTAAAGAAGTCTAATCCTGAACGCTTCATGATTTACATACCCCCAAACTATTCCCTCACTAATTCTGAAAGGGTAAAACTATTTGCCTATAAAGCCAGCTGGTATGTTTTGTTTTATAACTGGATTTTATATAACTGGTATCAAAAATGAAAGTCAACAACCTGTTACTTTAAGGCTTCTTTAAAAGTCCCGCTTGGAAGAAAGTGATATATTTCTTGTTAAAATTTCAAGTTTTAGAAAATACTAGGGAAAAATACAAATGCTTATCTTTAACCAGTTATTTTCTTTACTATATTAAATATCTTGCCAGAGCTTTTCAAATCTAGTCCACAATTTTATTGAAAAATTAAGTATAAATAAGTGACATAAAGTAAAACAACAGAATTTCTTTTATTACTGTTAAGAATTTAAACAAATTCATTTTAAATAGCCACAATTACTGTTATATCCAACAGTAAATTGGATGTTCTTCTGAACTCAGTTTGTTTTTTAGGTGCCTTAAGGATTCATCATTATTGAGCTACTGTGGTATAAAAAAGCTTTTCAGTGTTTGAGCTGTAAAGAAAGATTCTTTTTTATGAGAAGCCTCTAAAATTTTAAGACAAACACAAAACCTTTTATTTTTCCAATAATCTTCCTATTAATATTTAAATTACTTAGTTGGTATCCTATGAATACAATGCAACATCTTTTCAATGAAGGAAACAATTTGTTTTAATACAATTTTGTGTTTTTGTTTGGCATAGGGGCCTTTTCTTAGTTTATTATATAAACATTTTCAAATACAAAATGGTCTCTGAAATTAGTTATTGCAATTTGATATTCAAAGCAGATATAATTTTCTTTGCAAATAAAGGTCATAAGAAATTAACACATTTTAATAAAGTGGAGTTCAAAAATTTTAGAAGGATGTAAGTAATCAACAATTTCTTTAACACTATTTAATATTTATATTAAATATATAATTTAATATATATATTTATATATTTACAAAGGACTTTGGTTCTATTCTTTGCCATATGCATTTTTACAAACGAGTCACCATTGTCCCCTTAAATCAGACACAATTGTTCTTTACTCTTACTGGAAACTTTTCTAGATCACTGTTATGAACAGTGCATTGAACACTAATTTATTTTAGCTGCATAAACTCTGGTAGTTAATGACCCTTTCTCTTTCTCTAAATTTCCAAAGACTTTCTTTTCAAAGGAAAAAAATTAAGCTACAATTTTCTGCTGAATTTAAACTCTGATCTACAGACACTATGCAAATGACTTATGCTAAAGAGGAAAATACCCTTTCTCCCCCGACGAGAAGTGTAGACTCCTCCAAACCCCCACACCGCTCGTCTTTGCTGCTAGAGGCACAGCACGGGCACAATTCGTGGTTGTGTTTTTGCTAGTTTCTTACCTCTGGGCCTTCTTTATAGCTTTGCCCCCCACCCCACTGGCGGTTGGTGCTCCCGCCGCTTGCACCCTGGGCCGCCTGTTGGCTGCGGTGCGTCCGCGGCTCGCGCACACTCCCCCGCGCCGCGTCCCGCACACGCGCGCTCCCGCCTCCTCCCGCCGGAGCCGCTCCGCCGGCGGCGGCGACTGGGCGGCAGGTAGCCAGCCAGCCGGCAGGCCTCGGGCCGGTAACCCATGGCAACCACTCTGGTAACCCATAGCAACAGCTGTGGAAAGAAATAAAAAACCCGGCGGAGGGGGGCGGCGGGTGGTGAGTGGGAACAACAACCACAAAAAGACAGCGATTTACAGCACGGGCCCGCAGCGTCCCTGCCCCACCTGCTCCAGACGCGGGCACCGCGGGGCCCCCTTCCAGTGTGAGGATGACAACTCTGGTCGCTTGAAAAAAAAGGCAGTAATAACAATAAAATACTAAAGCCGACGGGCTTCGGGAGGTGGGTTTAGTATGGGAGGCAGCTGTGATGTCCCTCCCGACCTCCCTGTTTTAAGACTTGCGGGGGTCCTCCGGGTTTGGGGGCACGCGTGGAGCGAGGCCGCGCCGCCGGGAGGCTGGGTGCGGGTCGGCGGCGCAGGGGCCGGCGGGGGCGACGTTCCCCGGCCTGGGGCTGGATTTGAGAGAGCCTTTGTTCTGCAGTGCTCGTGCGGCACTGCGGCCCCGCGGCCCCAGCCCCACCGCCGGGCGGGAGAGAGAGCGACAACGCGCTGTCCGGCCTGGGTGTGGCTGAACCCTGGAGGGTCCCCGCTAGAGCCTACGAACGCAGTGGCCTGCAGCACCCCCACTCCCCGCTTCCGAAATGATTTCATCTGTTCATGCACCATACACATCAGTTAACCCCATTCCCTTCTCGTTCCCCCAGGAGCCTAAAACTTGCCCTGTGGGCAGGCCGTCGCGTGAACCTGCCCCTCCGGCCAGGAAAAGGGGCGACAGTCGCGCCTGGTGGTAGGTCTGGGCCGCTGGGGAATAAGTGCGTGTCTTTGGGCCCAGAAACGTCCCTGGGTCGGGTTGGTAGGGTGTGTGCGTGTGTATTGGGTGTACAGGCGGGGAGATACAAGTTTCCCACCCTGTTCATGTTGGGGTGTCCGAGCGGAGCTGTGGTCTTTGCCGCGGAAAACCAGCAAGTGGCGGTTGTGTCGAGTGCAAGGCCGCAGGAGGACAGAAGGGGGCGCGGGCGGGCTAGCGCAGCGGACGCAGCCGCCCTCTGCCGAGCTCGCTGGAGATCTGGCTAGCTGCCCGTGTAGGGGAGGGTTGTTAGGGTTCCCAAGTAGAAGGAACCTGCACCCACACAGGTTTTAGTCGTGTGTTAAGGAGCATCATTTGCTTGCTCGTGTATTCGGAAGACTCCTATCCCGTAAGAAGATGATCCAGGAAACAACCGGAACTGGTTCCATTCAGTCTGGAGCACCAGCGAGCATAAAGATCACAAAGAAATGTAGTGAGGTGAAAAGGGATTGCACTAGGAATCTGCAAGTTGCAGATCCAAGTTGCAGCTAGTTCTAACTAGCTGTGATTCCAAGCATATTTTGATGTTTTAAAAAGTAAAAGTTTTGTTTTGGATGCTACAGAGGTTGTCTGGGACTTCCAATTATTCCACCCTCTGTAGGTGTGTACCTAAATCCAAAAAGGCAAAGACCTATGCAAGTATAATACATACCCACTTGTATAATGTACTTCCTGAAGGGTGACTAAATCAACTGTGTTTAAAATATCTAACCTTTTACTGGTAGACAGGGAAGGTTGGCTATGTAAAGAATCCTATTTGAATGTTTTCATAGAGATAAGGAAAACAGTTTATTTTCATGAACACACATTTTGGGTTCTGCTACCCACAGAGCACGAGACCTGGGGAGTTTGTGTGAACTGTTATGAGTTAAAACACAGATACTTGCCTGTCCTGGGATCCACACAGAATAATTCTAAACCTCTGCATAGCGGTGTACTGGTAGCTTTGTGCTTTAATTTAATTTTTTTTTTTTTTAACAAAAGCAATTACAGAAAAGTGCAAATTTAACGTGTGACATTTAACATTTTGCCGTGGCAGGCAGCCTCCACTTAAATGGGCCTTTCTGCAGAACAACAGAAGCCAAAAGGCCTTGTGTCATGGAGTAATGTAAGACACAATCTGGGCTGCAAACGCACAATGAATCGGCAAGGATTTATGTAATTAATTGACCAGTCTTAACCTGTTATCGTGATGTAAGGAATTTGGAACTCATTAATTTGGGCTCTGACAGATTTCATATTAGAGCTGGCAAATATGGATTGAGCCTCTTATTCTTGTAGCAGCTGGAATTTCCATGACAGTGAGGATTAGTGAAGAAGACCTATTGCTGGAGTCAAACTGCCTCTTTGTAATCAGTAGCCCTGCTCTGCATTAAAGGAATAATGAAAAAAAGAAAAAGAAAAGAAAAGCATATTACCTGGCTGAGGGAGCGGTAAGGGGCCAGTGTTCATTTTGCTAGGATGGGGGTTGACCTCAAACATTTGCAGTTGAATGAAAACATTAATTTCAATCATAAAATTAGGTGATTTCTCAAGCACTTTGAGAGAAGAGAAGGTAGAAGGGTCTTAGAATCAGTTTGGGTATTGCTGTCAAAGTTAAAAAGGGATTAAAAGACAGTGCCTTTGAATTTTCTTATGTGCACACAGATTATACGAAGAAATAGAAGTCATAGGAGGTGCAAATGGGATTTTTTTGTAACGTCATATCCATAAACAAGCAATTCAGAGCCCTGAAGGAGAGACTGGCTTTTGTCGGGAGCCACTTTCTGTCTCCTGGTCAGGGCTCTATAGTGGACCAGGGGAAACCCAGAACTCACATAAAGAACATTTAGACCATTTAGTCAGTAATCTAATCTGTGTCCTCTTTATATTATATGATACTTAATGAATCACCCATTTGGAAATGCCCAGTTTCTTATTTAAGATTTTAAGAAAACTCAGTAAAAACTGAACTTTCATTTTTGTCCCCCCATGACAATCAGAAAATTGTGAGGTGAAAAATGTTCCCAGAGATTAAAGGAAATGTTTTTTTTCTTCCTTGCTTCACAATAGTTTTCCTTTATTGCTGTATAGCATCATAAGGTTAATATAACAACTGCCATAAGATCATTAATACAGGAAGATAAGTAAAGTTGCATGTTTAAAACATTTGCAGGGTATGATTTGCCTCTTTCTGCTGATAAAAAAGCTTTGGCAATAAATATACACAGCATAGTCACTGAATATTTAACTTTTTAGACAGAAAGCCTAAGTGACCTTTCCTAATATGTTATTAACCATAAATATTGTTTAAATTTGGGTACTGATTGCTCTTGAGTTATATTTATTTAATTTGTGTATTACCTTTTAAAATTTCCAAACATAATTTCCATTTTTATATAACAAATATTATTATAAATCTTTGCAAACAGAAAGATTTCCAAGACCCTTCCCCCACCCCTCTCTTTTGTTATCTTCATTCAACCACATTTCAAAGTAAAGAATTTTCTTTTAGTCAGTGATAATAGGATTTGATCTATCCATGGAGTATTTGACACAAAAGATTTGTTTGTGATTATCTTGTTAACAAGTGATTTCTTCAGCTTTGGCTCCACTTAAATGAATATATAAAGATAAACACTAGAAATTTGCATCCATATATTAATGTTATCCTTCACATTGAGAGGAAGAAAGAGAGCTAGAGGTTGTTATTGATATTATTATTTCAGTGAGAAGGCAATGAAGATAAACAACTGGTATCAGCAAGGCTTAGGATAGCTAGTATAAACTATGGCAAGAGCAATTAATAGTGTATATAAACATACTTCAAGTTTGTATACAAGATCTCAGCTCTCACCTAGAGATTTATTTATAATTTTTTAAAAGGATGATTTGCAAGTCGACAATTACAAAGTCATCAACTCACCCACTGAAGTGTGATTTATCAGAGAGAGTGTTGATCTGGAAGGAAGTCTGGTGAATCAGATTCCGGCTCTGCTATTGAGGCAGCTTCCAACCTTTGTGGACCTCAATTTCCTCATCAGTACAGTAATAAAGACTTAATACAGAATGTCCTAAAGGTGTACCCTAAATTATAGTTCTGAGGGATACTGATAAGTATTACTAAAAAAGGGGAGAGTGTTGTAGGATGGAGGTTTCTAGGGTCAACTACATTTCTGACACATTGAGTTTAACAAAGTTGAATATTAATCTTCTGCAGGACTTCTCAGTGCTTTTCATATATTCATGTTCACCGTGAATCTGTCTTGAACTCCTGAGCTCAAGAGATGCTTCTGCTAGGATTACAGGTGTGAGCCACAATCCCCAGCCTCACTGTGACTCTCTCAGAATGTGTATATGTGTGTAGGGTATTGTGTGCAGTTTTCCTACACTGATGCAAAGACGAGAGGCTAAATGTCTGTGTTCCTTTGAATCTATAATATTCTTAATTTCTTCTTAGAATGATTAGAGGGCTCTTTCATTCACCCTAGACGTTCTTAAGGTTAGGATGTGAGGAATGTGTGTGGATATCACTAAATGAGAAGGATTCCCTTTCAGAACAGGTTCTGTAGAGAGGCAGGGAATTCAGTGCTAAATTTAAGTCTCAGTTTCCTTCCTTATACCTAGGGAAAGTTGCTTATCCTTACAACATGAGGGTACAACTACAACATGGGGCGGGGATGAGGTGTGAATGAAATTGCTGCATGTTTCCTTTGCTTGGAGTGGCCTTTCCCATTCCTCCTCCCAATACCTGCTCTCTTGCTTGACTAATTCCTACTGGTTGTCACCACTCTGGTTAAATGTCTCCTGTGCTCAGATGCCCACTCTGATCATAGTGTTTGATCAGAGGGGCCTGTTCTTTTTTTTTTTCTTTTTGAGACAGAGCCTCAAGCTGTCACCCTGGATAGAGTGCTGTGGCATCACAGCTCACAGCAACCTCCAATTCCTGGGCTCAAGCAAGTCTCCTGCCTCTGCCTCCCGAGTAGCTGGGACTACAGGTGCCCACCACAGTGCCCGGCCAT